>WNGS01166044.1:0-14428 GCA_020271785.1 Procambarus virginalis | reverse complement strand
ACCCCTAACACTTTGTAGAAAAAAGAATTTATTTCTTCTTCATTCCTGTTCTCATTTAAACGTTTTGCCTCGGCGAGGTTCAGTTTCAGCTTCTCTCGTCTTCTTTTGAAAGATCTCGTCTTAACGACCACCCTTTCCCTTCCTCATCACTTTGCAATTTTCTAGCATTCCTTAGTACTTCTTCCATCTGTTTGGCACCGTTTAGGGTGATCCTCAAACTCGATCTTTCCCTTTACGTACCTGCCTATTCTCCTGTAGTCGGCACATTCTCTATGGTAAGAGTGCTGCTCTTACGGTGATCGTGTGAGCTGGGAGTAGTATTCTCAGGTACTCGGGCTGCATGTGCTTAGGGTCACCTTCCCTGAGTGCCCTGTAAGTACCGCCCTTGGGGCTTGGGGTTATCTTCCACAAGTCACCTCGGGTCTACCTCTGTTGGCTTTTCGCTGCTTGGCGTTTGGCCGCCCCGAGTGTTTGGGAGTTTTACTCCCTTGTTTACCTTGGGGTAAGTGGTAGTTATAGCACTGGTGGGGCGCAGGGCACTGTGTAGCTAGTTTTCACCTATGACAGCGGCCGGCTCTGTTCCCTCTGGGTACGTTGTCCACTTGTGTGGTTTTTCTTTTATATTTGTTTGTGCCTGGTAGGGGGTCTGCCTTGTCCCCATCCCCCTTATGTTAGGTTCGTTGTGTAGTGGCACCCCCTGCTTCGCCCTCGCGAGTGGACACGTCCCGTGGGTTCAGCTTTAGCAGTTTGCTTGGTAGTTTGGGGCGCCGGTTAGCAGTGCCCTGCCTGGGATAACCCTTAGCAGACCCAGTCTAGGGGCCCTGGAAACCCCCCGGGGGCTCTCGGGTCCGATTGTGGAGACCCTTGCGTCCCCTCTCGCTTTGTGCGAGTTGAGGGTTGCTCTGTCCCTTTGTCTCAGGGTGACTCTCCTTGTTTTTGCCTCCGTCATGCTGCCTTTGGGTCGGTGACACATTCGACCCTGAGTCCTGCGAGCTTTGTTGCTTGTTCGTGACTCCCGTCACCCAGTCTGCTGATGAATTCCCGTGGGTGCAGGCAGCTCGCGCGTTGCAGGGTAGTTTGGTTGCAACGCGCTCAGGTTTGTCGCTTCCCCGGACGCCCCGATGCTGCCCCGCTTGTGTAGGACACTTGGGGGTTTTGGTCGTTTTCGGCCTTGGTTCTTCCACGCCCCTTGATTTTCCCCCTCCTGCTTCCGGCCCCTACGCATCTATAGGCTTTGGGGTCGGGGCGGGGTTCGAGGTTCTGAGACTTGGGCAGTTTCGGGGGTTGCCCCGTCCGGGGTAGCTGCGGAGGCATTCGAGTCTGTTCCTCCTGCCGATGCTCCGGGGTCTGACCAGTGGGCCCCTTCTCTTCCAGCTCTCTCGGCTGCCCCGGCTTTTTCTTGTGGGGCCGGGGCTTTGGAGGTCGACTCGGCCCCGGGGCCTAGTGTAGAGGCTCCTGGGGTTGGGGAGGAGCGACCTTGGGGGGCTTTGTGCTCCATTGCGCCCCGCCTGGATTCCGTCCTTCTGAGCGGGGCTTACTGTTGCGAGGAGTGGGGTTTTTCTTGCCCCCTCTGCGTACGACTTGGGCTTGGGTTCTGCTCCTCCCCGGGTTCGGTTCCGTGTCCCTGTGGTTCCTTCGGTTCCGTCTTCCGGAGTTTTTCGGCTAACCGCATCTCTTCGTCTGCGGTGCCGTTGGCCTTTGCGGCTTACCTCCTGCGTGTCCCGGAACTTGTAGCAGTTTTAGGCTACTTGTAGCAGTTTTTCGGCTACTTGTAGCAGTATTGGGCTACTTGTAGCAGTATTGGGCTACTTGTAGCAGTATTGGGCTACTTGTAGCGGTATTGGGCTACTTGTAGCGGTATTGGGCTACTTCTTGCCCTGTTGGGCTACTTTTCTTTTGCGTCCTGCGCATGCGCCGTGAGTTTGTTTTTGGTACGGGCGGTGTGCACATGTGTTTGCTTCCATTTTCTCGGGGGCTTCGCCTCTCGCTCTTCATCCCATCCGTGCCCCGTTGCTTGGGGGTTGTCTGGGGTGCTGCTGTACTCTCCTAGTTGTGTTTGCGGGGGTTGGGCTCTGGCTCTCTGGTCCTGCCTCTCAACAGTCAATCAACGGGTGTACCGATTCCTGAGCTTATTGGGCTCTATCATCTCTACACTTGACTCTGTGTATGGAGTCAGCCTCCACCTCATCCCTTCCTCATGCATTCCGTTTGTCAACCACTCTGACACTAAAAGTTCTGCAGGTGAGTTGGTGCGGTTTGGCGTTTCCTTCGTCCTGACGCTGTTTTTGGGCGTAGGCATGGGTGTACGTACGTACTTGTGACAGTGGTCCGTATCGCCCGAGGTGCCTGCTGCTGGGCTATTAGCCCATATTGGGCTGCTCTTGTTCTCTCCACCTGATTCCTTCCTCGGTTCACGGGTGTCTGCGGGTGGCCTCTTGGCCCTTTCGAGGCGACCCCTGCCTGTACTCCTGCCCCTCTCCTATGCTTGTCTCACCTGGCTTGAGTTCGGGGCCCCGCCTCCACCTTGTTCCACGGTGCAACGGTGGGGGTGCCTGTGTGGTGGTACGTTTCCTGTGTCGACGGTGTTGTGTGCTTGCGGGGTTGGGTTCTGGCTCTTTAGTTCCGCCTCTCCCCTGTCGTTTGCCTGTTGAGCGGTTTCTGTGCTTCATGGGCGCTCTCTCTGCTCTTGGGGCTGTGTATGGGATCAGCCCATGTTGGGCTGCCCAATGTGTTCCTTCGGTTGCCTGTTACACTGCACACGTTTCTCCTACCGTCCCTGTGGCTCGGTTGGGTGCTCGGTTTCCGCCTGTGTCCCCTTGTGTGCCGCTCGTGTACGATTTATCTATCTTCTCTGTCGCTCCCTCGGGAGTGTGGGGACGTTTTGCTGCGGTTTTGGTACTGCAGCTGTGTGTCGGGGTTGGTTGTGGCATTATGTTCGGCCCTTCCGTGCTCCTTTTGGGCCCTCCTTCCTTGTCGGTCTTGCTGTGCTGGGCCTGGTTTTCCAGGTTCCTTGGATTCTGTTTTGTCCTTGCCTCATTGTGCTGGTTGGGGATGAGCTTGGGGTCGTCGTCTCGCCCCTCGCTTTTTCCTCCGGTTTCCGTTCAAGTTCCGGAGCCTAGTGGGCTCCTTTCCTTGGTGTTTTTCACGGCTGCCCCGGGGTTTTCTTGCCGCTGGGGCTTTGAGGGGACAGCTCGGCCCCGGGGCCTGCAGGGTGGGTTCCCGGGGCTGGGTGGTGCTAACGTAAGGGGCCTTCGCCCCGTTGGTCCCCGCCGGGGCTTTCTACCCCTCTGGGCCAGGCTTACGGTTTTGTGGTGTGGGGTTTTTCCGTCCCCCCGCTCCGCACGTGCTTTTGTGGGCATCGGTCCCTCCCTGGGCTCGGTTTTCCTTGTCCAGCGTGCCCGTTGTTTCCGTCCTGTCGGTGGGTGTTTTTCTACAGTCTTAGCACCTTTTTCCAGGACGGCCTTCTCAGTCATGTCCCCCTCTTCTTGGGGTCTGCATGACTTTTGGTCTCGGGTGCGACGGAGTTTTTGTGCCTTCGTTCTTTGTTTGCTGCTTTTGTTTTCGAAGGTTTGGGACTGTTTTGGGGTAGCCTTGGTAGCTGCACCCAATTGCCGTGGGAAAGGAGAAAGCAGATAAACAGAGGGGAGTTCAACACCCACTGTGTGACGTTGACATGTCAGTCAGTCCGACCGGCGCAGGTCAGTCCTAGCGCCGTATACTGCATTGGTCATCTGTTGGGGCTCGTGACACCCGTCAACGACATCTTCTTCCTTGTCCCCGGTCGCTCCGTGGCTTCTGGCACCCACACCATAGAGAGAATGCAGCAGGCGATGCCACTGCTGCTCCTCTCTTGTTGACGGGGCCGCGCCTGCTACTCTGGCGGCGTCTTTGTGCTGGGTTTTCCTTGACACACTTCCCAGTGGGCCCCTTCTTCACTCTCCTGTAAACGTACATGTACGTGTGCGGCGGAGAATGAAAGGCAGGAATAATGAGAGAGAGTGGGAAAGTGCAATTCTGTGTCTTCTAACCCCAGTCAGCTCTTTCCCATTTTCTGGTACGTCTGTCGTCATTCGGTTGAGCTTCCCTCCGGTCCTTTCTAGGGCTTGTGGGTCCTCTTCCTGGCAGTTTCTGGATGTTTGGCCTTCTGGTTCTTTTGTGCATATATCTCCTCTTCACGCTGTCTCGGCGCTCCTCGTTTTCCTGTGGGCGATTTTGCTCCTTTTACTGAGTCTTCGCTCCTGCCCTTCTGCCGGGGTTGGTGCGAGGCGGCTCCTTATGCAGGTTCCTTCCCTGTCGGCTGCACTTGTGGTGGTGGCCTTGCACGCTTGTGGCATTTTGGTTTTGGTCCTGCGTTTTCTTTTCCCTCCTGGGGCTGTCATAGGATTGGCTTGCAGAAGGTGTAGAGGCGCTTGGGACTGTTCCTGGTCTTGCACCTTGGTTTCTGCTGCTAGCTTTCGGTTTCGATGTTCCTTCTGTGCCGTTTCGCAGGCTGTATCGTGCATTGTTTCACCTCCGGCCTGTTTCTGCACTGCCTGTGCCGTCCAGGTCTTTGGACAGGGTGTTCTCCTGTTTTTCTTCTCCTTGGTGGTTGTGGCTCCTCGGGGCCAGGTTTGCTTTGCCTCGGCTATCTTTTGGCATTGGCCTCTGGGGGTCGTGTGGCAGTGCTTCATGCTCTTCTCAGGTGCAGTGGTTTCTTGGCTTCTATGATCTTGGTCATAGTTTTCTTCGTCTGTGGCTGTTCTCCCTTTTTCTGGCGAATGTTGTGCCTGCTGCTTTCCGGAGGGGTCCTTTTGGTTGTTGTCTCGACTTCGTGTTGAGGAGTGGTTCACCGACCGCCTCCCGGGTATGTCCCCTTGTTTTCTTAGGTAGTCTTTGGTGAGGTAGCTCCAGGGAGCCGTAGGGGCTCCCCCCAGAAAACCAGCGTTGAATGTAATGAAACGCCATTTTCTGGGTGAGTCCCGGAGGCTCCCCGGCATCCCTCCCGCCCTCCGGTCGGCGGTTTTTCATGGTTTTGATATCCAGCCTCGGAACTGGGGTGTGGATAGCCGGCGCGGGGGTCTGGGGCTCCCCCTTCCCTCTCCCGGGGAGGGGGGAGCTGCGCAGACATGCGGCACGGCTCGTGTGACGTCATGCTTGTTAGTTCGTTTTCCTGGGGGAGTTCTGTCCACTCGTTTGTCAATTTTTGTGGTTAACCAGAATAGGGGTTTGTTTTGTGGCGCTTACCTTTCTGGGTGGCTGTCCCGGTCGATGGCAGATATAGAATGCTCCAAATCACATGTGCATTTCTATGGGCCATTGCTCCCCGTGCCTCTCTGAGGGGGCCAGGTTCTGGCTCGTGGTCCCCGGTAGGCCTAGAACTCCACCCACATCGACTGATGCAAAATAGTTAGGGTATCCATATCAGCCATGGATAGCTCCGGGGAGCCTCCGGGACTCACCCAGAAAATGGCGTTTCATTACATTCAACGCTGGTTTTTTGCCCTTATTCACTACATACAGACGCTATATATACGTATCTACATTCGTGTTCACCATAACGAACCACTAAGTTGGTATGCTGAGTGGCAGTGACAGTGGCAGGCTGCCACTGGCTGCCACTCCCTCCCTCACCTCACCTCACCTGACTTGCCACCATTCGCCACCCACCATACTGTTTTTGCTTGTATATACAGACGTTATATATAAGTATTTACATGTTTTGTTCGCCATAACTGTACATCTAAGCTTGTATGGTGAGTAAAGGCACAAAGACGTAGGACCTCACACAGTCCTCACAGATGGCTGCCTCCCTCAAGGCCAGACGCACTAATATTTCTTCTTCAACAATACTGTTTGTGGTGTTATTACGCTATATACACACATTATATATAAATATCTACCTGTTTTATTCACCATACTTGTACAAGTAAACTGGTATGGTGCCCAAAGACCATCGTGGTCATCAGTAAACAACATGGTAAGTCCTGCAGACGACGCCACCGCCCTCACCAAAATGGCGGCGCCCAACCTACTCCTCTTGCTGTTTATACACTCTATACACACACGTTATATATAAGTGTCTACATTTGTGTTCACCATAGCGAACCACTAAGCTGGTATGGTGAGTGCAATCAATAAAAGGTGGCCACACACAGTCAGATAACAACGCCACTACCCTCCTTCCCACAGCATTACTCCTCCCTCCATGGCGCACAGCGCTAAATATCACCACAATCCTTGCTATTATCAGAACCCTGGTCAGTTTCATCACAGTCAGGGGTCTTCTGTAATAATATTATCGCTACATAATAGCTTGAACAAGTATATTATGGCATTTTTAGTCGATGCTGTGTTCACAAGCTGAACAGCAGTGCTGTGAGCTCATGCTGCATGCGTCAGGCTTGGTAGCTTACTCAATACTGAGGCCAATAACATCCGGGAAGTTTGGCCCACGATTTTTTTTAAAAATGGAGTCTGTTTACAAGAGCCCTGATGAAGGTGTGGTGAACCCCGTGTATCCGCGGGCCGTTTAAATCTTACGTAGTACGCCAACGCATCATATGATGCGATGCGCAATTTACTGCAAGTCGGTCAAAGCATCATATGATGCGATGCGCAATTGAAGGGTTAAAGAGGAGCTGGCATGCACAGAGCTCCTGAACTCGTCCAATGAGGTGGTAGAGGTACTTGGAATCAAGGTAGAAAATATGAATCTACTTATTATTTTAATATACAAACCGCCAGATGCAACAGTTGAGGAATTCACTGAACAGATCCACAAAATAGAGAATATCCTTGATAACCTAGCAAACCCAGTACCAGATATCATCTTCCTTGGAGACTTCAATCTACCCAGTTTAAAATGGAGAATAGTAAACAATAACATCATAGCAAGAAGTCAACCTGGAAATAACCAACTACAGGTCAGAGAACTACTGAGATTCTGTGACAAATTCTCGCTTGGTCAGCAGATTACAGAACCAACTAGGAACGAAAACACGCTGGACCTGATATTCACGAACAATGAGGAGCTAATCAGAGACATTACTGTCTCCGATACTACGTACTCGGACCACAAGCTCATTGAAGTGCAAACTAACATTAATAACGGTAGTAGGCCCAAGAGAAACAACAAGTGAGAAGCTATTCAATAAATTCAATTTTAATAATAAGAGGATAGACTGGGAGGAAATAAACAGGGAACTTACAAACATTCTATGGGAAAATGTTCTAAGAAATATAAATCCTACACAAGGAATAGAAAAACTGACTTCTGAAGCATATGAAGTCTGTCTGAAACATGTTCCTTTGAGGAAAGCCAGAAAGAGAACACAGACGACATTACAAAAGGAGGAAGAAATTAACGGAAATGCTTAAGCAGACACGACTCTCCATACAGAGAAGAAATAATTTAAACAGGGAGATTGAAGAAATCGAACAGAGACTGAAGCATTCCTATCAGACTGAAGAAAGGCAACTAGAACAGAAAGCAATTCAAGAAATAAAGAAAAACCCAAAATATTTCTTCACATATGCTAAATCAAAAGCGAAAACCACTGCCAGTATTGGACCTATTCGTATTAGTGAAGGTTCATACACTGAGGATGACAAAGAAATTAGTGAAATCCTAAAAAAGCAGTATGAGGACATGTTTAGCACTCCGAAACTCAGCATGAAAGTGGAAGATTCGGACAATTTCTTTATGAATGATACTCAAACACCTGTAAATATAACTGATATCAACACGAGCGTGGCAGATTTTGAAAGAGAAATTGACAATATGCCCATGCACTTGGCCCCGGGTCCAGACTCATGGAATTCAATATTTATAAAGAAATACAAAGTGCCAGTAGCACAGGCACTCAGTATAGTGTGGAGAAAGAGCTTAGACACAGGGGAGATACCAGATGCGCTTAAAGCAGTAGACATTGCCCCTCTACATAAGGGTGGTAGCAAAGCATTGGCAAAGAATTATAGACCAGTTGCACTAACGTCCCACATAATAAAAGTATTTGAGAGAGTGATCAGGAGTCAGGTCACTAGATTCATGGAAACCAATGACCTCCACAATCCAGGCCAACATGGATTTAGAGCAGGAAGATCATGCCTCTCACAGCTACTTGACTACTATGACAAAATCACTGAGGCATTGGAGGAAAAACATAATGCAGATGTCGTATACACAGATTTTGCAAAGGCATTCGACAAATGTGACCATGGAGTGATTGCACACAAAATGAGGTCAATGGGTATAACTGGTAAAGTAGGATGCTGGATACTCAATTTCCTGTCGAACAGAACACAAAGAGTAACAGTCAATCAAGTAAAATCGAGTCCGTGCGCAGTTAAAAGCTCTGTACCTCAAGGTACAGTCCTTGCACCACTGCTGTTCCTTATTCTCATATCAGATACAATGGCACCTTGACATACGATTGCCCCTACTTACGATAATTTCGAGTTACGATGTAAATTTCGTCAAAAAATGCGACTCGACATCTGATGGTGTCGTCGACTTCCGATATTTGTTGGTACACGTTCGGGTCGACCGAGTGCGTGGTTCCCAGTCACGCGGCCGACCTGCCTCAGTTTACTACAGCTGCCCGCTTAGTGACGATCGCGCCTATAAGAAATTCCGCTTTTGTGGTGATTTTTTGCATTTTGAACGTTAAAGTAATTATTATATATCACGCCATGAGTCCCAGGAAAGTCAGTGGTAAGGCTCAACATGAAAACCCATGTAAGGATGACCATAGAGCAGAAACAAGAGTACAGAATGTCTCTTCCTCAACAATTAAGAAAATGTGTGCAGCATGGGAAGAATTGCAAACCTTTACTGAAACGAATCACCCAAATCAAGCTGCAGTAGGTCGTTGCCTTAACCTATTCAATGACACTGTGATGCATCATTACAGACAAATGTTAAAATGAAGGGAAAAACAAATGCCTCTTGACAAATTTGTAGTGAGACAAACAAGCACTGAACCACAACCAGGTCCTAGTGGTATTCAGGTAAAACGTAGGAGAGAGAGTACCCCAGAGAAAACATCACTGCCTGATGTGATAATGGAAGGGGACTCCCCTCCCAAACAGGAACAACTCTCCTCCTCCCCCCTCATCACCATCTTCCATACGTCATCAAGAGCCCTCCATAAAGGTAAGAGAAACTTTGGTACTGTATTGTAGTTAGAAAAAAACATTGTATTCATTATAAAATGTATTTGCATGTTAATATTTTGGAGGGTGGGGAACGGATTAATTCAATTCCCTTTATTTCTTATAGGAAAAATCGCTTCGACTTACGATATTTCGACTTCCGATCCGTCTCTGGGAACGGATTAGCATCGTAAATCGAGGCCCCGTTGTATAGACAAAAACACAAGTCACAGCTTCGTGTCATCCTTTGCAGATGATACAAAAATTAGCATGAAAATTACCTATGCGGAAGACATTGATAAACTACAAACAGATATTAACAAAGTTTTTGATTGGGCAACAGAAAATAACATGATGTTTAACGGTGATAAATTCCAGGTACTCAGATACGGCAAAAATGAGGATCTTAAACATAATACAGGGTACAAAACACAATCGAATCTGCCCATAGTAGGAAAACAGCATGTCAAGGATTTGGGAATAATGATGTCCGACTACCTAACGTTTAGGGAGCATAACCAAGCAAGTATTGCGTCAGCCAGAAAAATGATAGGATGGATTACGAGAACCTTCAAGTCCAGAGATCCCATCACAATGGTTGTACTCTTCAAATCACTTGTGTTGTCCCGTCTTGAGTACTGCTCAGTACTCACTTCCCCCTTCAGAGCAGGAGAGATTGCTGAAATTGAGGGAATACAGAGAACATATACGGCACGCATAGACGAGATAAAGCACCTAAATTATTGGGATCGACTCAAAGCTCTACAAATGTACTCACTGGAAAGGAGACGAGAGAGGTACCAAATAATATACACATGGAAAATACTGGAGGGCCAGGTCCCAAATCTGCACAGTAAAATAACAACGTACTGGAGTGAACGACATGGAAAAAAATGCAGAATAGAACCAGTGAAGAGCAGAGGTGCCATGGGCACAATCAGAGAACATCAGAGGCCCATGGTTGTTCAACGTCCTACCAGCGAGCATCAGAAATATTACAGGAACAACCGTGGACGTCTTCAAGAGCTTCCCACTTTACCAGTTATACCCATTGACCTCATTTTGTGTGCAATCACTCCTTGGTCACATTGGTCGAATGCCTTTGCAAAATCTGTGTATACGACATTTGCATCATGTTTTTCCTCTAATGCCTCAGTGATTTTGTCATAGTGGTCAAGTAGCTGTGAGAGGCATGATCTTCCTGCTCTAAATCCATGTTGGCCTGGATTGTGGAGGTCATTGGTTTTCATGAATCTAGTGACCTAACTCCTGATCACTCTCTCAAAGACTTTTATGTGGGACATTATTGCAACTGGTGTATAATTCTTTGCCAATGCTTTGCTACCACCCTTGTGTAGAGGGGCAATGTCTGCTGCTTTAAGCGCATCTGGTATCTCCCCTGTGTCCAAGCTCTTCCTCCACACTATACTGAGTGCCTGTGCTACTGGCACTTTGCATTTCTTTATAAATATTGAATTCCATGAGTCTGGACCCGGGGCTGAGTGCATGGGCATATTGTCAATTTCTCTTTCAAAATCTGCCATGCTCGTGTTGATATCAGTTATATTTACAGGTGTTTGAGTATCATTCATAAAGAAATTGTCTGATTCTTCCACTTTCATGCTGAGTATCGGAGTGCTAAACATGTCCTCATACTGCTTTTTTAGGATTTCACTAATTTCTTTGTCATCCTCAGTGTATGGACCTTCACTAATACGAATAGGTCCAATACTGGCAGTGGTTTTCGCTTTTGATTTAGCATATGTGAAGAAATATTTTGGGTTTTTCTTTATTTCTTGAATTACTTTCTGTTCTAGTTGCTTTTCTTCAGTCTGATAGGAATGCATCAGTCTCTGTTCGATTTCTTCAATCTCCGGTTTAAATTATTTCTTCTTTGTATAAGTCATGTCTGCTTAAGCATTTCCGTTAATTTCTTCCTCCTTTTGTAATGTCGTCTGCTTTCTCTTTCTACATTGGACCTCTTTCTGGCTTTCCTCAAAGGAACATATTTCAGACAGACTTCATATGCTTCAGAAGTCAGTTTTTCTATTCCTTGTGTAGGATTTTTATTTCTTAGAACATTTTCCCATTGAATGTTTGTAAGTTCCCTGTTTATTTTCTCCCAGTCTATCCTCTTATTATTAAAATTGAATTTATTGAATAGCCCTTCTCGCTTGTTGTTTCTTTTGGGCCTACTACCGTTATTAATGTTAGTTTGCACTTCAATGAGCTTGTGGTCCGAGTACGTAGTGTCTGAGACAGTAATGTCTCTGATTAACTCCTCGTTGTTCATGAATATCAGGTCCAGCGTGTTTTCGTTCCTAGTTGGTTCTGTAATCTTCTGTAATCTTCTTCTACTTCTAAAGTGATGTTTAGGGATTGGTTAGAATTTGTTGTGGGGCATGTAGACTTAACGCTTTCGGGTCCTCACATATGGCCTCAATCTGGCTCCACCTGTTTTCACGCACTTGGCTCAGGTTGTGGCGACACGTCTTCGTCTCTTAGGTGTTCGGTTTTTGGCCTATGTCGACAACTGGCTGGTGTAGGCTTCCAGCTGGTTTGTGTCTCCCTTAGCCAGGTTCTTAACCATCTCGCCTGGTTTGGGTTGTGGGTAGGTTGGCGGAAGTCCCAGTTGGTTCCGTCCCAGGTTCAGACTTGGTTGGGCCTTGTTAGGGATTCTTGATTGGCATGGTTCTCCCCCTTCCTCCGGCGGCTGTGTCCCAGCTGTATTGCCTCATTTGTTGATGATGACGTGGCCCCGGGTGCCTCAGTGGTTGCTCGAGTGGCTGTACCCGAGCTTTAACTTTGCCCTCCATGGTTTTTCCTGGGCAGAGTTTGACTTCAGAGGATGTACTAGTTCCTATGGGGCACGCCCCTTTTGCCGCTTCCATGAGTGCTGATTGTGGACTCCGCTGGCCCTACATCGTCAGTTGTGTTGCCAGCTTCTTATGGGTTTTTGTGGTTCAGTCCCCTGGCACTTTCCTCTGCCCATGTTTAACGTAAAGACGTCTAGTGTGGGCAGAGGAAGGCGTTTACGACACCTCGGCTCTCGGCTGGGGCTTTGTCACCAGTGATCATCAAGCTGGTCAGGGGCATTGGTCTCCCCCTCCTTCATCGGGCTTACAGTACGGTGCGGGAGTTTGCGGCCATGTGGCAAGTGCTGCTGAGGATTCTGTTTCCTCCTTGCTCCATAGTCCAGCTACCCAGTGATTCACTGTCTCTACAGGGGGGGGGGGGGGTTCGCTTCAGTCCCTACCTCCTTGGAGTTGGATGTTGCATTTAGCTCTTTTTCTAGGTTCTTGGGGTTTGGCTTTCTGTGCCATAAATGATCTGGGAGTATCCAACATCCTTGCTGGCAGTCTGTCCCAGTTCCGTCCCGTCTCCATAGAGTGGACTGTCAATGCCGCCTCCTTTCTCTGGCTCTGCAAGATGTTCAGGTGCCCAGATGTGGATCTCTTCATGTCATCTTGGTCTTGGTGTCTTCCCTGTTATGCTGTGCTGTTTCCCTACTGTGAGACCATTAATGTAGATGCCTTTCAGCTGGACTGGTCAAGGTGGGGGTTTCTGTAAATTTTCCCCCCTGGTCCAGCTGTTACTTTGGGTCATGGTACAGATGGAGTCCTACGAGGGGTAGGTGATCCTTCTGTCTCCTTGGTGGCCAGCCCACCGTGGTTTCTGGTGCTGCTTGCTCGGTGTCCGAACCTGGTTGGTTTTCTAAGGCTCCGCCTCTTCCAAAGAGTCGGTCAAGTGACATACTTTGCTGGTTTGACCTCCACTCTGAGTCACTTCCATTTACAGTACGACAATTTTTGGCTTTATGTAACGCATACAAGAGAAAAGCAACGTTCTTTGTAAGAGGATTGGTTAGTTCCTGAGCCTCAGCGCCCCTGTGTACCCTTCAGTAGGCTTCCTCAACCTACTGTCACTTCTTCGTTCTGATACCTGTGGTACTCCTTCCTCCCGGGTTAGTGATTCTTTATTCCTTCTCCATAAGTAGTTAGCAATGGGGAACCACAATGGGCTACCCCGAGAAAACCAGCATTGATTGTAATGAAAATGACAATTTCTGGGTGAGTCCTGGTGGCTCTTTGACAACCTCCCTTCCCAGGGAGTAGGGTTCTTAAATCATTCATTGAACTGATGGTGGAGTGGCCTGTGATTCGTGGCCTGACCCCCTCCACTCCCAAAATGAGGAGGAAGTGGGGGGGGGGGTGAACAAGCGGGTGCTAGTTTTGTAATATTTTCGGTCATTTGTTTACATAGTTTGGGAGTTGTATTGGTGTTTTTGAGTCTGCAGATCTTGGAGGCAGACAACTGTGGTTTGATTTGACTTGTTGACTTTCTAGGTGCCTTCCTCAGTGGTGGCATAAATGAAAAACTTGATATATAAATATCACAGCTCCCTACACGTCTGTGAGGGGACCAGGTTCTGGCTCTAGGTGTCCGGTAAGTCGGAGAACTCCATGACTAATGATATCTGTTAGATGGCTCCTACATCACAGATGGTAGCTTCAGGGAGCCACTAGGGCTCACCCAGAAATTGGCATTTCACAACTAGAGTGGTAGACGGTTGGAACAAGTTAGGTGAGAAGGTGGTGGAGGCCAAGACCGTCAGTAGTTTCAGAGCGTTATATGACAAAGAATGCTGGGAAGCGGGACACCACAAGCGTAGCTCTCATCCTGTAACTACACTTAGGTAATTACTGTACATTACATTCAACACTGGTTTTATATTTTTCAGGAGTTAAGTTCATGGTGATATCTGACAACAAACAGACTGGGATTGATGGTCTCCTTCATCGTGTGTACGAGATCTACTCGGATTATGCCCTCAAGAACCCATTCTACTCTTTAGAAATGCCTATTAGGTGTGAACTTTTTGACGAGTATTTAAAAAGTGCACTGGAACAAGCTGAAAAACTGGGTATAAGTAACATATGAATGATGCAGGTTGTACTTTATTATCTCAGCTAGATTGGATATAATTACACGTCACTACTTTTATGAGGTTATGTGAAAGGAAATAATGTTAAAATACTTATTTTAGTATGTATAATACAATACATATACTGTATATATTTGTTTGTAAGAGAGAATGAGAATGCATGGTGTGTCAAAATGAATATTAATAAAATTACAAAATTTGCCATAAAAAAAATTGTTTTTGCTTTACCAAAGATCAAAGATCTAGAATTGAGCTAACTTAAGTATTGTATTTGTAGAATGTATCTCTTGCGTGTTATCTTTTGTATATTTATTTAGATGTAAGCCTTGATAAGAAGTTAGGGATGTGATC
>WNGS01166038.1:0-13643 GCA_020271785.1 Procambarus virginalis | reverse complement strand
TGCGCCAGAGAGAATCATACCACCTGGAACTTGAAAACTCATCCGACCAATGACATTTTGCTTTTCACCAGTGTCTGGGTGGAAGGCAGATTCATATAATCTCTTGGCATACCAAATTTTTTCTTCAGGTGTTCCCGGAGGCTCCTGTCCATTCCTGAAATTATACAATACAGTAATCTCAATTTTAAACATCATTTATTCAATATCATTATCCATAACCCACTGTGGAAAGGTGGGGAGTTAAAATCCCAAAGAAAAATCAAGCACATTACATGGAATGAAATACTCTTTTTTGGTGTGCCACTCAGAAGCTCTGATACTCAAGCACTGGAGATGCCTTTTGGAATTGCACTAGGCTTGAGGCCCACTTGACACTACTGGGAGTCAGGAACAGAATCTGACACTATGAAGTGAATAATCAAAGGAATAGTGAAGTGCGGTTGAGACTCAAGAGATCAACAAAACACTGAGAACAAATAAAGAATATACGAGTGCATTAAGGCAATCAACTACTAGGAGAAAGGAATAGGCATGTAGCCTGAAGAGACAGGTGGGCACACATGAAGAGATGGATAAGTATGCAGCCTGAAGAAATTGGGTGAAAGTAATACAGCTTGAGAATTCTGCTTTTATGAAGTTGCTTGTTTTTAAGCACTTAATTTTTTGTGGGTTTTCTAAAATTTGAGCTGATCTCTGATCCTAGCCTTCTCTCATCTCACAGAGAGCAAGATTATGGTCATAAGTCCTGGTAGGCTCCACTGAGTCTCGGAGGCTTGGTGTAATTCTAAAGCTTGGTAATTCCAGCACTGAAGCTCAAGAAGATACTGAATGACCCACCAGAAGGGTGACTTTCATTATATTCATTACTTGACTTCTTTATGTTTTATTTTCTGGAGGCTTTATCTGAACCATATGACTGCCTAGCTTTCCTGGTAGGTAGCTTCCTGATCCTGCCTTCTGTAGGTCAGTATAGGTTTCAGTGGCCTCATGCAATTATTAAGGCTTGACTTCACCAGAGAGTAAACAATTAAGAGCTGCCAAGGGGCTCTTCCAGAAAATAAACATGACAAAACCTTCAAGCACCCTATTGGGGATATGTAATACAATAAAGACTATTTAAAATACATTAGAACTACAAAGTAGATGATAACAAATTATACAGTACCTGTTATCAAATTAACTTAAGCCTTACCGGTATCTCTGAAGCAGATCTTTAACTTCATCAAGTTCTTTGTCAGATTTAAAACATAACCTCCAGTCTGTAATACCGAAGAAGTGCTGCAAACGACCAGTGAATTGTGACTGGTCATATCGAGGAACATCTAAGTTGATTCTGGATGTATCACCCATTCCTGTTCTGCAGAAAACAAATTACTGTATACAGTATAGCAACACACTATTTTCATAAATTGTGCTAAACAAAAAAATCAAATGTTGAATATAATGAAATGTTTTTCTGGAGGGAGCATCTTGAGGCTCCCATAAGCTATCTTCTGGAGAATGCTTCATACTAAAAGGTCACATTAGTCATGGATAGTTCTGTTAGGACTACCGGGATCAGAGCCAGAACCTGGCCCCCCTCGTAAGAGGTACAGAGAGTAGGTGACAATCTGCCACCTCACCAGAAAAATCTCCAGAATGTCAACACAGCTTTACAGACAATGGGAAAGTTCACAGGAAACAAAGCCTTGAAAGCCACCAACTTCCATAAACTAGTCACAAGAAACAAGAGACTCACTTAAACGAGCTTGAAACTCATTAGTACCAAGCAGCCCAGCCCCTGTTGCCAGCCAGGTTCCCAAGTCAGTTCTGTTCCTGATACCGGTAACCTCACACCTAGTAGTTTTGGTTTTGGCTTGTTGTGTGGGCTTGACTCGTTGTGCATTTCAGATTGCATGTATTCAGGGTTCTCTTATGTGCCCACTGATGCTGCTCTTGCACAGCAAGAATTCCCCTTCCCTGGTGTGTGTTCAGGTATTCACCCCATGAGATGTGTCCACCAGACTGAAGGCCATGCCTTGGGCCATTCAGGAAGCATGGATTCCTCTGTTTGGGGCCTTATTTGGGGGGGGGGTGTTCCTTGGTTGTGTTGGGGTCCACTGGGGTGTAGCAAGTAGATTATCCCAATAATATACTCGCTCCAAATGCATTGGCCTAATGAGAGAAGTAAAGCTCTTCTTAACACTAATTGTGGAACTCAAACCTTTCCCTACTTCCAGTTAATATTCCTGTCTACCTTTGCAGATGTATGAGGTGAGGTGTTGCCCGAGCATATAAGCAGCTGAGTAGCGAATAATAACTAGTCTACTTTCAAGTGTGGTCTAGAATAGACACTGGCAGCCAAGGGTAATGCTCACTCTCCTTGAGTAGCCAACCACCTGGGATTTATCTCCCAATTTATCTCGGATACCCGCCATGTCAAAGGAACTAACAATGTCATAACAATGCACTGTCTCAACCCACCATAAACCACGTCGTGAAAAACCCAGGTCAGGTTTTGTACTGTGTAATCAGCAAGGCCCAATGGGAAGACCCTGATCTGCAGTGATTACGAACATCTGACACAGCTCAAAGGTTCATCGAGATTCCTATGGAAGGTGGCGATAGCATAATCTGTGACACCTCACGGATGGGAGCACTTAGGCCCTACATTCCTGCTGAGTTTAGCTGGAAAACATTCTCGACATTTCACTCCCTAGCACACCCAGGAGTACGTGCTTCCCAGAAAGTACTAACCGAGCATGTCGTATGGCCAGGAATCAATGCCGATGTTCGACGATGGGCTCGCTCATATCTCCATTACCAGCGAGCGAAAACACATCGACACACAAAGAGCCCTCTTCAACAGCTCCCGTTACCTTCTAACTGTTTCGAAGTGGTGCATGTAGACATCGTTGGACCGTTACCGTCGGCAAGTGGATATTCTTATCTACTCACCTGCATCGATCGATTCTCTAGATGGCCGGAAGCAATCCCATTAACCCTTAAACCGCGCAAATCATATATATATATGATTTCAGTACCAAAACCAAAACCGTGCACATCATATATATATATGATTTCGTGTCTAGCGCTATAATTTAAACACCCTGCTGGGATAGGAGCAGCTATAGTGCAGCCACAACCGACAGTTGCCAGATGCCGAGAAAAAAATCCAGGCCAACATTCTTCGGTGTAAGAGCTTCAGTATTGAGCAAGCCACTAAGGCTGGCTCACGCAGCACGAGCTCACAGCATCGCTGTTCAGCTTGTGACCACAGCATCGCCTACAAATGTCATAATATATATGATACTGCTATTATTTAGCAATGATCTTGAGGTTATCTTGAGATGATTTCGGGGCTTTAGTGTCCCCGCGGCCCGGTCCTCGACCAGGCCTCCACCCCCAGGAAGCAGCCCATGACAGCTGACCCAGGTACCTATTTACTGCTAGGTAACAGGGGCATTCAGGGTGAAAGAAACTTTGCCCATTTGTTTCTGCCTCGTGCGGGAATCAAACCCGCGCCACAGAATTACGAGTCCTGCGCGCTATCCACCAGGCTACGAGGCCCCCTATGATAGTATTACAGAAGATCCCTGACTGTGATAAAACTGACCAGGATTCTGATAATAGCAGGATTGTGGTGATATTTAGCGCTGCGCTCCATGGAGGGAGGAGTAATGCTGTGAGAGGGAGGGTGGTAGCGTCGTCTCCTGACTGTGTGTGGCCACCTTTTATTGACTGCACTCACCATACCAGCTTAGTGGTTCACTATGGTGAACACAAATGTAGATACTTATATATAACGTGTGTATAGTGTAATAACAGTTAGAGTAGGAGGTTGGGAGCTGCCATTTTGGTGAGGGAGGTGCGTCGTCTGCACGACTTATGTTGTTTACTGGTGACCACTATGGTCTTTGGGCACCATACCAGCTTACTTGTACAGGTATGGTGAATAAAACAGGTAGATACTTTTCTATAATGTGTGTATACGCGTTATAACACCACAAACATTATTGTTGGAGGAGAAATATTAGTGCGTCTGGCCTTGAGGGCGGCTGCCACCAGCTGACTGTGTGAGTAGCTATGTCTTTGTGCCTTTACTCACCATACAAGCTTAGATGTACAGTTATGGTGAACAAAACATGTAAATACTTATATATAACGTCTGTATATAAAAGCAAAAACAGTATTGTGGGAGGAGAATGTGGGTGAGTCAGGTGAGTTGAGGGAGGGAGGAAGTAGCAGCCAGTGGTGGGCTGCCACTGGCTGCCACTGCCACTGCCACTCAGCATGCCAACTCAGTGGTTCGTTATGGTGAACACGAATGTAGATACTTATATATAACGTCTGTATATAGTGAATAAAAGCAAAAACAGTATGGTGGGAGGAGAATGTGGGCGAGTGAGGTGTTGAGGGAGTGAGTGGCAGCGAGTGTGTGGCGGTCACTCCTCGTTACTTTTTGACTCATAATAGCAACTCAGTGGTTCATTATGGTGAACAAAACATGCAGATACTTATATATAACCTGTGTATATAGTGTAATAACTGATGAAGTATTTGTTCACTGTTTGATGAACATAATTGAATCAACAATATGCACACAATATTTTTGAGTACAGCAATGATTCACTCATTTTATTATATAAATATATCACACTACACATTATTGAATAATATTACAGCAAAAAAAATACAAAAAATCAATCAGAGACATTGAAATAATTAGGTAATTATCTCTTTGTGGCCACTCCTGCCTGACAGCTGGCGAGCAACAGACCGTCTGGGATGCACGCTGAGTCAGCACCTGTTTTTTGTCTGACTTCCCCGCCCTATAGCAGGCAATATATGCCACTTATGATTTTTTTATTATTTTTCCCATGATCAATGAACACAAATTAACAGGTTTAGAAGAAAAATTAATTTTTTTTTTTTATATGCGCCTGTGGGTGACAAATGCTAAATAGCCCGGCGCCATACAAGGGTTAAACCAGCACACTGTGACGCTGCCCCAGACATCCCTCCAAGGACACATCCGCCGACTATGCCGTTCACTTTTCGACCACAGTTACCAGCAGCACCGCCACCTACGACAACGGACGATCCTGTACGACCTCCCACCCTACAACCCCAGTTACCAGCCGCATCACCACCTGATCCTACGACGACGAATGATCCAGTGCGACCTCCCACCCTACGACCCCATTTAGATAACATCAGCAAAGA
The DNA here is from genome assembly GCA_020271785.1 of Procambarus virginalis. Taxonomy (NCBI): domain Eukaryota; kingdom Metazoa; phylum Arthropoda; class Malacostraca; order Decapoda; family Cambaridae; genus Procambarus; species Procambarus virginalis. Next base: position 8,438 of record WNGS01166038.1, on the reverse strand, counting down.
GGAGGAAGTTAACACTTTCGCGCATCCATGGCGCTCGAGAGCGTTACCAATTTTTCTCGGCTCATTTACGTCATTGGTAAGTACAATTAATTTTTTTCCTGTGCTTAGGAAACTCAAATAAAGAGGGTAAGACAAAAAAAAATATGTTTTTTTTTGTATATGGCGGTGTTGCAGGCCAAAAGGCCCTTAGTGGCTTAAGTGTTAAACTTCAGCCTACAACCTTCTGCTCCCTTCACTGCTTTAGGCTGTAATACATGGAACATAAATTATTCACATATTTCCTACTCTACAAAAAGCATCAATCTCTCACCTTGCACTGCACCTTCCATGCCAAAACACAGTCAAGCACGTGTCCTTAAGATCCTCTTTTCCATTACTCTAGGTCCCCTAGTACAATCATCAATCTGGGTCCTCAAAATATCACACAAGGTACTCCTGCAGTTCCTCCAATCAGCTGCACATGAAGTCCTCCTTGAATATCAGTGAAGCTCCTCCACTGGCTTCACAGAAAATAAGTGTAGCTCCCTACACTGCTTGAAGTTTCACCATGTCACTGGAGGTCCACTCCTTAACTCAAAATCCTGCACCACCTTGCCGTTCAGCTTATACTCCTCCTTCAGTACATAGTTCTCTCACTAACTTCTCCCACACAAAACTTTGCAGTTCTCCCACACAAATGTTGCAGTTCTCCCACATGAACATTGCAGTTCTCTCACACGAGGAGAGGTTAGAGGCATTAAATATGCCAAAACTAGAAGACAGAAGAAAAAGAGGTGATATCATCACTACATACAAAATAGTAACAGGAATTGATAAAATCGATAGGGAAGATTTCCGAGACCTGGAACTTTAAGAACAAACGGTCATAGACTTAAACTAGCTAAACACAGATGCCGAAGAAATATAAGAAAATTCACTTTCGCAAACAGAGTAGTAGACGGCTGGAACAAGTTAGGTGAGAAGGTGGTGGAGGCCAAGACCGTCAGTAGTTTCAAAGTGTTATATGACAAAGAGTGCTGGGAAGATGGGACACCACGAGCATAGCTCTCATCCTGTAACTACACTTAGGTAATTACACAAACATTGCAGTTCTCCCATACAAACGTTGCAGTTCTCTCACGCAAACATTGCAGTTCTCCCATGCAAACGTTGCAGTTCTCTCATGCAAACATTGCAGTTCTCCCATGCAAACGTTGCAGTTCTCTCATGCAAACATTGCAGTTCTCCCATGCAAACGTTGCAGTTCTCCCACGCAAACGTTNCCAACAACAGCTAGGGGGACCAACGAAGGCAGAACCCCCCACCAGGCAGGAACAAAAAAAAAGAGAAACCCTCTAAGAGGACAACGTACCCAGGCAAAACAGAGCCGGCCACTATGAGTGGTGATAACTAGCTGTGCAATAACCCTCGCCCCTACCAGTGACGAAAACTACCTCCTAGCCAGAGACAAACAAGGGCAACAACACTCCAGCTGACCCGAAGGGCGACCGAGTACCAAGTAGTAAAAAACACAGCGGAGGTAGAACCCAAGGTGACTTGTGGAAGGCAGCCCTAAGCCCCAAAGGCAGTACTTACTGGGCGCCTAGGGAAGGGAACCCTAAGTGCATGCCGCTTGAGTACCGTGGAATATTACTCTTGGCTCACACACCACCTGTAGAAACAGACCATGCCACAAGGCACAGAACTGAGACAAAAAGCAGGAGCCAGAGGCACAAGACTACTCCAGAATCGCATCAGCCAAGAACTGGTGGTTGAATCACCGGCGCGAAGGTCTGGGGCTCCCTCTTCCCCCTTCTTGGTGCGGCAATGTGATGGCACCATTCTCGTTTGCTAATTTTCGTTTGGGGAGTTCTGTCCACTCGTTCTGCTTTTGATAGCAGTAGTTTCATCAGAATAGGGGTTTGTTTTGGGGTACCTACCTTTCTGGGTGCCAGACCCGGTCGATAGCGGACATAGAATGCTCCCAACCACATTAGGGTTTCCTATAGGCCATTGCTCCTTGCACCTTTGAGGAAGGCCAGGTTCTGGCTCGTGGTCCTCGGTAGGCAAGAACTCCATGCACGTTGACTGATGCCAGAAAGTTATACATTGTGACGGTGTTTCCCCCCTTCTATTTCTCCCACGCCTGCTGTAAGAGTCATGTCCACTATACCCGAGCGTTCTCTACGTTGCGGGCCTCAGTTTAACATATGTGGGAGAGAATAGTGTTCTCGCAGAGCCGAGAAATTCGTGAAAGGGGAGTATTTTGGCCTGTGGGATAGGCCCTTTAGGAAGTCAATATGGCGCTGGCTCCTCTGTTCTCCCGCCAAAACTGTGTCAGTGTCACAAGATTGGTCACCGTCAGCGACGTGGCACTAGGAGCCAATGAAAACCTCCCTTGGCAAACGTGATGTCACATAGGCAGGGGGGTCCAGCCATAGCGCCGCGTTGGCGCCACAGTCTCACACGGCACGTCTTCGAGGCAGGACGTGCGCTAAGGAATCCTGTCAAGTGGACGGATTACCCGAGCTCCGGTGGATATAAGCGCCTCCTGTTGTCAGTATGCACTCTGAGAGGTCTTCCTTCATCCCAGGTGTGGACCAAATAAGGAATTGACGGAATATTGAGCAACAAGTGCTCCGGCACAGGTGCGTTGCAAGAAGTGGACCGGGCATTGAGGTGTGTGACGTTCTTGGCAGTTCACCCATTTAGGAGGCAGCTTAGCGGCTGGCCATTCCACCGTGAGGGAACCTAGTTGACCGACTTGTCAACTAGGTTGGACGTGTGAACGACGGTCCTGTCAGTTTGACAGTAGTACGCCGATCCCGTGGAACCTTACGAGTCACCTGTTGCATGCAAGTACGCCAAGAAGTCTTCCTTCATTCCATGTGTGTGGACCGACGAGGGAACTGACAGTATAGTGAGCTTCAAGTGCTCTGGAGTCTGGTGCTGTGCAGGTGGAGCTTAACACTTTCGTGCTTTCTGGGAAGCATAAAAAAACTTACCCTGTGTGCTTTGGGCGTCTCGCGCGCTTAAGCGGTAGGAGCGAAAAGTGTATACTCTTTTTTGTCTTGACACTAATTGTAGACCTACGTATTTAAATTGGTATCACTGTGTTCGCAATAGAATTCTCTATAAGAACATACATATAAATACTGCCAAACAGAAACTGTTTGAAACAGTTCAAACAGAAACAGAAGCTCTCGCCAAACTGTTTGGCGATAGCGCCAAACAGCAACAAATGTTTCCACTCTCTTAATGATTGCGATGACCACATTTATCCTACATCATTGATTATGGTATCATTGGAACCGCAATAAAATTCTCTATACGGACATATGCATATAAATATAGAATCAATGTCGCAACCAACCCACAAGACGGTTGGAAGTGGCTGAAGTGTTACCCGCGGCGGCATATCGGCGCTATACAATTGTTATACCAAGATGAATCACTGCCATGCCGTTTTTTTAATAAGCTCTTTGTTATTAGAAAAAACGTAAATTTCATGGTGAACATTTTGAGACTAACTAAAATAAAATCGCATAATAAATAAAATTTATATAATTATTTAACCATTGACGCCAGCCAGCGTCCAGAGGGCAGAATCAGGAGAAAAAGATTGGACGCTAACGATCGTCCGCTAAGCGCGAAAGTGTTAAGGCAGTATCGTCTGGGACGACTAATAACTTCACAGTGACATTGTAGTGGCGGTGCCAGTTCCACTGGGAGTGCAGGCAAGAAACTAATTGGGAATCCGTACGACGACCGCTGAGACGTAGGCTGGCTGCCGTAGTTTGGGAGGAATTGACGGCCGGGAGACCGACTCCAACCCTGCAAAGACGTGGAGGAGGAGCACGGACCTGCAGTGAACAGAAGCGGCGAGACGCGATCATCCTGAGACGTTGGCTTGTGTTTCTGGAGGGTGTACGAGGCGAGAGCCTGGACCAGGAGCTGCAACTCAACTCTCATCATAGGATAGGTGAAGTAGGTGTTTACAGTTACCCTCCCAATTCCCCTTTAGTTAGCTATATATATATATTTGCCAGAGTATTTTTCATGTTGTGAGCAAGTCTCACCTGTATCTATGTCACAGAGGGCACAGTGTGCGTAGTGAGGCTATACAGAGCACTCACAGTATTCGTTTACATATATATATATGTGTGGTGTGTGCAAGCACCAGGATTTACTAAAGAATTTACTGTGACTAGAATTAATTTCATGTGATTATTATATATATTACTAGTGAACCAGTTATTGGTGTTAGGCTATGAGCCCAGACTTTATATAAATGCTATTATTGATCTCCATGATTTATATATATGCCTGTGTATTGATTAATGATTTATCCATGTATATGCCTGTGTACTGAATAATCTCATATATGTGTAGTGATTACTTGTGATATCGCCTTGTAAGAGGAATAATAGATTCAAAGGACAGTACAGTGATTAAGTGCGTGCCTAGTAAATATTATCAAGAACAGTGTAGCTTCTTGGTACAGTGAAACATCACTTTGAGTGCAGTGAGAATAAGTTATTGATCGTGAGACCAGTGAGGTGGTGTATCGCGTCCTATTGGAATCATAAATATGTCATGTGAATGGTAAATATAGTGGTTCGCGAAAAGTTAAAGAAACGGGGCGCGCGTTGCCAGAGGAAAACAAGCAATAATCTTTCTCACAAGTACTTGGGCCCGGGATCAGCTGATATTTGACAGGTGACGCGAGGGGTTGCCGTGTGTTACCATTCGGTGTGCTCCAGATTATCTGCTGAGGAGAGAGCAGCTGTTATACTTGTTTCTGATGTGTTTATTGATGCATAAATATCTCGTTGTTTTTAAGTAAAATACCAAAACTCCTTGGTGTTTATATCATCCCCTCCATATACCTTGTGACTGTGAAAAGATAAAGAAGACAGAGTGACAGAATTACTTGCCTGATACCAAACTAATTGAGCTTGCTCTTGCCACAATTACCACAATTATGCAACACCACTGTAGTGTTACTGGACACCTGAAAACACCAGTTGGCGACCTTGTGAGTAGCGTAAGAGTCCTTGCCGGGGCGGGCACACAGATTGAGGGAACAATCTGTGTCTCCACTCACTCTTCGACCTGAGGCCGGTTGAGAGATCGACTGGGGTACTCTCAGGGGCGTACAGTGGCGCCGAGGGGATCGAGTGAAGACCCGCAGGACTACGGTGAGTAACGGTCATCGTCAGAACAACCGCTTTGAGAGGATTCAGGGATAAAGTCCTTGCATACCGTTGCTACCACCCCGTGAACCCCGACAACATGTCCATTCAGCCTGGATAGCTCCGGGGAGCTGACAGTGCTCCGACCCAGAAAACCTGTGTTGAATGTAATGAAACACCATTTTCTGGGTGAGACCCAGAGGCTCCTCAAAGCTATACCAGACTGATGTGTATATATTAGAATGTGGCAACAGTCAATCAATGGAGTTCTAAGCCTACCGGGGACCAGCGCCAGATCTTGGCCCCCTCAAGAGAAACACGAGGAGCAATGGCCAATACACACACCCCCATGTAGTTGGAACCAGTCAGTATCTGTCATCTACCAGGTCAGGCACCCAAAAGATAGGAATCCCCAAACAAACTACAGCTGGTTAAAAATCCACAAAACAAACAAACAAAACTCCCCCAATCAGAAATGAAGTCAACAAGCATGACGTCACCACAGCCACCACGCCACTGTCTGTGCAACTTGGGGGTCCCCAGACCTCCCCCGCCGGCAACCCAACCCCAGTTTAGAGGCTGGATACCAAAAACGCAAAAAAACGTCGACTGCAGGGAGGGAGGGATGCCGGGAAGCCTACGGTCTCGCCCAGAAAATGGCATTTCATTATATTCAAAGCTGGTTTTCTGTGGAGAGCCCGTTCAGCTGCCCGGAGCTACCTAACCAAAGATAAAGGAAAAGAGGGACTTACCCGGGAGGCGGCTGCCACTCGCTCCTCAGCTCGAAGTCGAGACAACTGACTGCAACCTGCGACCCAAGGCTACACACACCCGAGAAGGGCCAGGAACATTAACAAGGTACCATGCAGCCAGGACCCTGTTTAATCTCCAAAGGCCTCATGCCTGAATGTCAGCCCAGGACATATTACCAAAAACAGCAGCCAAAGCCACAAACTTATGAACATCATGGGCATGGGGATAGACCGCAGGCTGGCTGAACCGAATAATCCTGCAGACGACCTGGGAGACCCACACCCTGGAACAGGGAAGAAGGGAAATTGGATCAATCCAAAACGTGTCCCCTGCCACGGATTCTGTGGTGTACAAATAACAGCAAAGTGCCGCAATCGGACACAAAACATGATGCACCACCGGCTGAACCAACCAAGCATCAACATCCAAAGGACTCTTCCAGAAAGCAGCATTCGTTGTCCTCATTCTTTGCCAAAAAGGAAGGAGACAGCTCCAAACAAATTAAATGACCACCAGGACCAAAAGAGCAGAAACCCCTGCGCCGGAGGAGAGCATGAAGCTCCCCAATCCGACCCCCAGAGGGCAATACCAAAAACAAAAGAGCCTTAGAAAAATAGTCCTGAACTGAAGGAGCCACCATAAACCGATGAAGAGAGAGAAAAAAGAGCAACGGGTCCAACGACCAGGATGGCTCAGGCAGCGCATGAGCAGGCCGGAAGGGAAGGGAAGGGAATGGAATGATCAGGGGGAAAGCACCAAGTCATTACGACTATATAGCACTGGGAAGGGGTCAGGATAAGGATTTGGGATGGGAGGGGGGAAGGAATGGTGCCCAACCACTTGGACGGTCGGGAATTGAACCCCGACCTGCATGAAGCGAGACCGTCGCTCTACCGTCCAGCCCAAGTTTCCCAAGCAGGCCAGAAGTGAAACAGTGCCCTAGAAAACTTACAGAATGGAGCAGAAGTGACATCCACCCGGAACGCAAGCAGAAGTGGCTCCGCCAGCAATACACGATACAAGGCGACAGTATTCGGCATAAGATGATAGTCCTGAAACAACCAAGAGAAAAGACAAAACAACCCGATCAGAAACCAAAGACAATCTACAAAGAGTCAAAAAATGCTGAAAGGACTGCCAGGAAACTTCATACTGCCGCCGATACGAGACCTGCAGGTGGGACACCATCAAAGAAGCCACCTGATCACCATACAACTGGTGATGAACCCATGTCAAAAAGCCGAGATGCAAAAATCGGAATAGAAGATCAAACCAGCCACGTACCAAACCGGACCGATCTGCTGAAAGGGGCAGAGCTGCGAGAAGACCCTCGGGTTCGGATAACAAACAAGCAGCGCATGAAACCAAGGCTGGGCGGGCCACCAAGAAGCCAACAGGACTATTCTCCCCTGGTAAGTCTCCAAGCGAGCCAGGACCTGGAGCAACAATCGAACTGGGCAGAAGATGTATAGGTAACCCCACCTCGACTAGTCCAGGCGTAAGGCATCAACCAGGATGGCCTTGCAGTCGGGGAAGGCCGACATAAACCGGGAGATGCTTTGACCACGCCGACGCAAAGACATCCACCTCTGGGCGCCCGAATGTCTGGCAGAGCCAAAGGAACGAAGCGTCTCGACTGTCCATTCCATGGACAGGGGAATGAAATGGGACAGGACGTTGGAAACTCCTTGGATATGAACCGCCAAGAGAGCCAAACCCCGAGAACCCAGAAGACAAGTCACCCGAAGTGACCAGCCCCAAAGAGCCAAGGACCGCATAGAACCCCCCATGGTTCAGGCAATGAACCACCCGGGAGTATTCCAAATGGAGTCGAATCGTCGATCCGAGAGCGACACGAATCTTTTGAAATGGTTGCGAGACACAAAACACAAGCCAGAACAGCCACACATAGGCAAAAATCCAGAACAGGAATTTGAGGCCAGAGGTGACATCCAACTGCCACCACATCAGTTCAAGAACTGGGGTTATGGCCTGCCAGATCCCCCGGGGTAACTTCCCCTCCCCGAGAGGGGCGAGGGTAGCACTATGAAGGGGGGCTAGTTGGATGACATGTTGCTTGATTGTTTTCCTTCTGGGGAAGATATTTTGCTCTTTTGATGATGTAGCTTGCATAGTGTAAGCAGACAGTGGTCTGTTTTGATTCACCTACCTTTTTGTGTCCTTTCCTGGTCGATGGCAATTATGATATACTTTAAATGTAAAGTGCTAATAGGCCATTGCTCCCTGTGCCTCTCTGAGAGGGCCAGGTTCTAGCTCATGGTCTCTGGTAGGCAAAGGACTTCCGTGGCTTCTGATGTCCCCAAACTAATAGAGCACTATCAGTTCTGATAGCTTCAGGGAGGCGATGGAGCTCCCCCCAGAAAATAATATAAATCTATGTTCCATGTTTAACCCTAAAATGGCGCCTGGCTATTTAGCATGTCACTCACAGGCGCATACAAAAAAAAATAAAAAAAAAAATTCTTCGAAACCTGTTAATTTGTGTTCACT
>WNGS01166037.1:43786-57847 GCA_020271785.1 Procambarus virginalis | reverse complement strand
AAAGTACTAAGGAATGCCAGAAAATTACAAAGCGTTGAGGATGGGAAAGGGTGGTCGTTAAGACGAGATCTTTCAAAAGAAGATAGAGAGAAGCTGAAACTGAACCTCGCCGAGGCAAAACGTTTAAATGAGAGCAGGAATGAAGTAGAAATCAATTCTTTTTTCTACAAAGTGATGGGGTAGGCAGACCAGTAAAGTGGTACATAAAAGCAAACCAACAAAATCATTAGAGAAAGGGGGAGTGAAAAATAAGAAGATGGGGAACAAGTTCCTGAAGATTGCATACACCAACATAGATGGAGTAAGGTCAAAGATACTGGAGCTAAGTGATATAATACAGCTGCAGACACCAGACATTGTTGCACTCACGGAGACAAAACTTGAAGATGTTATTTTAAATGAGGTCATATTCCCAAGGGGCTACTCAATTTGGAGACGGGACAGAAAAATTAGGAAAGGCGTTGGCGTTGCTGTGCTGGTGAAAGAACATATAAAGGTGAACGAAATAATGACTACCAATCCACAAGAAGTTGACATAATAGCACTAGAGATCTGCCATGAGGATGATAAACTAGTGATCATAAATGCATATAGTCCACCACTAAGCAGCACATGGTCAAAGGAGGAGCTAGATAGTAAACGAGAAGGTCTTATAACGATAATGAGAGAGATCATAGCGAGAGCGGATAACGATTGTTCACGATTGTTGATAGTCGGCGGTGACTTCAACTTGAAATCCATAGACTGGGAAGCATATGAAGCTAAAACAGAAGATTTTTGGACCTGTAGATTTGTAGACCTCATCCTGGAAACATTCTTGTATCAACATGTTAAACAAGCTACGAGGATGAGGGAAGGGACGTTCCCTCCATGCTAGATTTGATTTTACCAGGAAGGAGGAAGAGATATTTGACATTCAGTACCTTCCTCCCTTGGGTAAAAGTGACCATGTCTTTTTGGGAATAAAGTATGCAATGCGTTATAAGCTGGAAGAAAATAAAGAGGTTGAAGCAGTTGAGAAACCAGACTTCAGGAGAGGACATTATGGCAACCTTAGAAATTTTTTTAGTGAGTATAATTGGACAGACTTGATGCTAGGCAAGGAAGTGAATGAGATGTATGTCAAGTTTTGTGAAATATATGATAAAGGCACAAAAAAATTTATACCAAAACAGAGATGCAGAACTAGAAAACAGGATTGGTTCAATAGAAATTGCGAGAGGGCTAGAGACCAAAAGACACAAAATTGGAACCAATACAGGAAGAGGCCGAACCCCCAAATACCAGCGATACAAAGATGCGAGAAACAACTACACGGCAGTGAGGAGAGAGGCAGAAAGAAATTTTGAAAAAGGGATTGCAGACAAATGTAAAACAGAACCAGGTCTATTCTATAAATTCATAAACAACAAATTGCAGGTAAAGGATAATATTCAGAGGTTGAAAATGGGAAATAGATTCACGGAAGATGAAAGGAAATGTGTGAAACACTAAACGAAAAGTTCCAAAGTGTGTTTGTACAAAATGAAATCTTTAGGGAACCAGACACAATAAGAATTCCAGAGAACAACATAGAGCACATAGAGGTGTCTAGAGACGAAGTGGAAAAAATGAAAGGAGCTAGGTAAGAACAAAGCAGTTGGTCCGGATGGAGTTTCACCATGGTTCTGAGAGAATGTGCACCTGAGCTCAGCATTCCACTTCAACTGATTTTTCAGGCATCCCTGTGTACAGGAGCTGTAGCTGATGTGTGGAAAAAGGCTAACATAGTTCCAATCTACAAAAGTGGAAACAGGGAAGACCCCTTAATTATAGACCTGTATCATTGACAAGTGTAATAGTCAAATATTGGAAAAATAATTAAAACTAAATGGGTAGAACACCTGGAGAAAACGATATAATATCAGACAGACAGTATGGTTTTCGATCTGGAAGATCCTGTGTAACGAACTTGCTCAGTTTTTATGATCGAGCCACAGAGATTTTACAAGAAAGAGATGGTTGGGTTGACTGCATCTATCTGGACCTAAAAAAGGCTTTCGACAGAGTTCCCCATAAGAGGTTGTTCTGGAAACTGGAACATATTGGAGGAGTGACAGGTAAGCTACTAACATGGATGAAAAATTTCCTAACTGACAGAAAAATGAGGGCCAATCAGAGGCAAGGTATCGGATTGGAGGAATGTCACGAGTGGAGTACCTCAGGGTTCAGTTCTTGCACCGGTAATGTTCATTGTCTACATAAACGATCTACCAGTGGGAATACAGAATTACATGAACATGTTTGCTGATGATGCTAAGATAATAGGGAAGATAAGAAACCTAGATGATTGTCATGCCCTTCAAGAAGACCTGGACAAAATAAGTATTTGGAGCAACACTTGGCAAATGGAATTTAATGTGAATAAATGCCATGTTATGGAATGTGGAATTGGAGAACATAGACCCCACACAACCTATAAATTATGTGAGAAATCTTTAAAGAATTCTGATAAAGAAAGGGATCTAGGGGTGGTTTTAGATAGAAAACTGTCACCTGAGGACCACATTAAGAACATTGTGCGAGGAGCCTATGCTACACTTTCTAACCTCAGAATTGCTTTTAAATACATGGATGGAGAAATACTAAAGAAATTGTTCACGACTTTTATTAGACCAAAGCTGGAATATGCAGCGGTTGTATGGTGCCCTTATCTTAAGAAGCACATCAACAAACTGGAAAAGGTGCAACGACATGCCACTAAGTGGCTCCCAGAACTGAAGGACAAGAGCTATGAGGAGAGGTTAGAGGCATTAAATATGCAAAAACTAGAAGATAGAAGAAAAAGAGGCGATATGATCACTACGTACAAAATAGTAACAGGAATTGATAAAATCGACAGGGAAGATTTCCTGAGACCTGGAACTTCAAGAACAAGAGGTCATAGATTTAAACTAGCTAAACACAGATGCCGAAGAAACGTAAGAAAATTCACCTTCGCAAATAGAGTGGTAGACGGTTGGAACAAGTTAAGTGAGAAGGTGGTGGAGGCCAAAACCGTCAGTAGTTTCAAAGCGTTATATGACAAAGAGTGCTGGGAAGACGGGACACCACGAGCGTAGCTCTCATCCTGTAACTACACTTAGGTAATTACACTTAGGTAATTACACACATTGCCTCATAAATGTGGTTTGCAATGATTGCAAGAATTTGCAAAAGTTATCTGCTAGAGGCAAGAGTGATGGGGTTAGGAACCATCATCAAGGAATGAAAAAGCTGAGGAATACTCACTTAGGAAAAGTCCCATGAGGGCATAAGAAATAGAACAGACTAAAATAGTAGGTTCTGATAGGGCTGAGATTTTTTGTTTGTAGCTCCTCTCACAAGGAAAGTTCTTTTGAAAACAAGGTCCCAAAGAACACACGGACTGGTTTACAAATTACCACATTTCTTTCTCTAATGAAGAGGCATTAGTCTACCCTATTAGTAACAAAACATTATGTGAGCAATAAAGACAAATATTTTCATGCATAAATTACTATGTCTACTGAAGGTTTATACATGTGAAGACAAACTGAAAATTTGAGAAGAGTACTATTAATTATTGCGTACTCTGCTCTGGGGTATCAGGTATAAAATATATACTAGTTTCTGCTTTTCTAAGAAGCCTACACGGTTAACCTCATAGCATGAATAAGAGAAAGTAATGAATAAGCAAAGGATTTATAAACTTAAGTAGCTCCAAACACGAAAACTATTCAGTACAACAATAACATGGCAGAAACTAAATAACTGTAACACTCTCACTAGCATGGCTTAGAACTGCACTATAAAATATTATAGAAACTAACTGAAGAAAATTCAAAAGATATCCAGATCTCTAAAGCAGCTTGATATTGTATAACAGCAATAAGGTTAAAAGTACAATATTTATTTATATTGTATCTATAAATACTGAAAGCCCTAATCACCACCACCAGTTATTGCAAGCGCATGCACTACAACTTTTTGTTAGTACCTCTCGTTTACTTGCATCCGAGGATTTCTTAGAGGTCATTTTTGCACGATTCTGAAAAGGGGACATCTTTATGAACATGCAGTTAATGAAATTATAACTAGTACAGTAACAGATGTTATGTGTGTTAGTATTGCCTTAAAAGTACAGTAACTACGGACAATTTTAATTTACTCTTACAATCTAACAAAAACATAAAACAGAAATTTAACCATGCTTCTCACAAAAATAAAACACATAATTATTTAACAAGTGTGCATATTCTATATAAGAGACACCATAACCTCAACTTCATCACAGGTCTACCTACTGTACACATGTAAAGAATGTGCTATACAGTGAACCCTCAGTTGGAGGAAGATTGCAAAATATTAATTAGCACAACAATACTGTACTGTACATGGTTTATTTTATAACACAAAATTATAAAAGACATGAGGTGGCAACTCAGGTAACATGGGATTTTGATCATGCTGCCACTCACATGGGATGCCCAAACCGAAGACCCCCTCCCAAATGTGGAAAAAGGAAATCACGTCTTTAAGCGTGATTACTGTCTCCTCGTGTTGTCAGGGCTTGGCAGTGCCTCTGTTGTTGGCAACAGCATTTAGTATCAATAGTTCATTGCATCCATTTCCCTCATTGTCTTGGGCATTTTTCACACCCAGGCTATTTATGCTCCTTTGTCTTGATCTGTATTTAGGACTGAGTTTTCTCTCCTCTCCTTGTCTTTCTGTAGCTCTTTTAGTCTGGCTTTGCCTTTTCTATGTTCTTTTGTTCCTAGGGGTTATTTTCTTTGTTTCCAGCCTTGTCCTTTTCTGGTTACAAATGAGATGGATGGTTTCTGGTAGGATCCTTTGGTGATTGTATCTTGGTTGGATCAGCAGAAGAGTGCATCATTTCTTGTGTCTGGTTGTGGTTGTTTGCCATTACCTCTGCACTACTAGTAGTGTGTAGGGTGATGCTTTGTTTGTGGATCCAGTGTCCTTGGTCCCTTGTTCCAAGTCTTATTTGTTTTGGGTTTGGGTTGTATGCCCTGGAATCAAGTTTAACATGCAATCTACCCTCGGCCCATGATGTCTAGTTTGCAGATCTGTCCAGGTTGTTATCGAGTGTATCTTGGACTGTCTTTCAGGTTCATGTGTTGCGGTCCAACAGAGGAACCCTCCTAGAAAATCAACATTGAACAGAATGAAATGCCTCATTCGGGTGGGTCCTGGGAGGGTCCATGGATCTTCCCTTCCTTTACTCATTTCAGGAGTTTTTCCTTCTTCCTGGCTAAATGACTGATGTGTCAAGGCTAGGGACAGAGTGGCTAGATGTGCAGCCACCTGGTAGTACTCAGATTTACTAGTGATTGAACTGCATCATGAGGTGGTTCATTTTAGTGTCTCATTTTCTGTTGTTTACCTTACTTTGCTGATTGCTCATATTTCTGGTGGCTTTTTCTTAGTAATTACCTAAGTGTAATTACCTAAGTGTAGTTACAGGATGAGAGCTACGCTCGTGGTGTCCCGTCTTCCCAGCACTCTTTGTCATATAACGCTTTGAAACTACTGACGGTCTTGGCCTCCACCACCTTCTCCCCCAACTTGTTCCAACCGTCTACCACTCTGTTTGCGAAAGTGAATTTTCTTATATTTCTTCGGCATCTGTGTTTAGCTAGTTTATATCTATGACCTCTTGTTCTTGAAGTTCCAGGTCTCAGGAAATCTTTCCTGTCGATTTTATCAATTCCTGTTACTATTTTGTATGTAGTGATCATATCAACTCTTTTTCTTCTGTCTTCTAGTTTTGGCATATTTAATGCTTCTAACCTTTCCTCGTAGCTCTTACCCTTCAGTTCTGGGAGCCACTTAGTAGCATGTCTTTGCACCTTTTCCAGTTTGTTGATGTGCTTCTTAAGATATGGGCACCAAACAACAGCTGCATATTCTAGCTTTGGCCTAACAAAAGTCATGAACAATTTCTTTAGTATATCCCCATCCATGTATTTAAAGCAATTCTGAAGTTAGAAAGCATAGCATAGGCTCCTTGCACAATATTCTTTATGTGGTCTTCAGGTGATAGTTTTCTATCTAGAACCACCCCTAGATCTCTTTCTTTATCAGAGTTCTTTAAAGATTTCTCACATAATATATAGGTTGTGTGGGGTCTATGTTCTCCTATTCCACATTCCATAACATGGCATTTATTAACATTGAATTCCATTTGCCAAGTGGCGCTCCATGTACTTATTTTGTCCAGGTCATCTTGAAGGGCATGACAATCATCTAAGTTTCTTATCCTTCCTATTATCTTAGCATCATCAGCAAACATGTTCATATAATTCTGTATACCAACTGGTAGATCATTTATGTAGACAATAAACATCACCGGTGCAAGAACTGAACCCTGTGGTACTCCGCTTGTGAGATTTCTCTAGTCCGATACATTGCCTCTGATCACTGCCCTCATTTTTCTATCAGTCAGAAAATTTTTCATCTATGTTAGAAGCTTACCTGTCACCCCTCCAATATTTTCCAGTTTCCAGAACAACCTCTTATGTGGAACTCTGTCGAAAGCCTTTTTTAGGTCCAGATAGATGCAGTTAACCCAACCATCTCTTTCCTGTAAAATCTCTGTTGCTCGGTCATAGAAACTGAGTAAATTCGATACACAGGTTCTTCCAGATCGAAAACCATACTATCTGTGTGATATTATATCATTTCTCTCCAGGTGTTCTACCCATTTAGTTTTAATTATTTTTTTCCAATATTTTGACTATTACACTTGTCAATGATACAGGTCTATAATTATGTGGCGCTGCTCGTGTGACGTCATGCTTGTTTGTTCGTTTTTCTTGGGGAGTTCTGTCCACTCGTTTGTCGATTTTCGTTGTTAACCTAGGTGTACTCTGTACAGTATCTTTTGTCAAGGCTTAAATAATCATTAACACTTACAATACTGTACTCTATCAACACTTTTTACACTAATTTATATGCCTTTCAATCATATTTTATATCTTTAGTGGAGGCTACACGACTTTTGATGGGAATTCAGCATCGGCGGGTGCAACATGGCTTGCGAAGCATTCGTTGCCGGCGGATGCTCCATGACTTGTCGATGGGAATTCAGAATCGGCGGGTGCAGCATAGCTTGCAGAACATTCATTGCCAGTGGAGGCTGCACTTGTTGATGGGAATTCAGCATCGGCGGGTGCAGCATAGCTCGCAGAGCATTCGTTGCCGGCAGAGGCTGCACGACTTGTCGATGGGAATTCAGCATCAGCGGGTGCAGCATAGCTTGCAGAACATTCATTGCCAGTGGAGGCTGCACGGCTTGTTGATGGGAATTCAGCATCGGCGGGTGCAGCATAGCTTGCAGAGCATTCGTTGTCGGTGGAGGCTGCACGACTTGTTGATGGGAATTCAGCATCGGCGGGTGCAGCATGGCTTGTAGGGCACTCGTTGCCAGCGGATGTTGCATGACTTGTTGAATTCCTAATGGGTACTTTCACAAACCGTTGAAATCATGAATTTATCTATTTTTGTCTGAATCTGATTTTCTCTGGCTAATATTCTGACATTGCTCTCAGCCGCGCGAGTTCACTGTAAACAATGCGGTCACATGGCCAGGCGCAGTACATTCTAGGTCCGTGGGAAAAAAAATACCTATTGCCTATACAGTGGTACCTCAGTTTAAGAGTTTAATTCGTTCCTGGAGACAGCTCTTATTCCGAAAAACTTGTATTCTGAAGCTAATTTCCCCATAAGAAATAATGGGAAATGAATTAATCCGTTCCTGACTACCCCAAAAACCCCATATCAAACTAAATTTTATACCTAATTCATCTAAATAAACCTACAAAACTATGTTCAAGTTATTACTTACCTTGCTCTTGAATGCTGTAGGCGTATGGAAGATGGTGAGGAGGGGGGAGGAGGAGAGGAGTTACTGTTTGGAAGGGGAGTCCCTTTCCATTATCACATCAGGCAGTGAGGACTTCACTGGTATGCACACACTGGCACATTTTGCCTGCATACCACTAGGACTTGCTTGTCTTACTAAGAATTTCTCTAAAGACACTTGTTTTTCCCTACATTTTAACACTTGTCTGTAGTAAGACATCACATTATCATTTAAAAGGTCAATGCAACGGCCTGCTACAGCTTTATCTGGGTGAGTTTTTTCAACAAAACTTTGCAGTTCTTCCCATACTTCACACATTTTCTTAATCAAGGAGGGACATCCTCTACTGCCTCTACTCACAGCTATTTTCTTAGGTTGAACCTTATCAATGGCTTTCTTGAGACCCATGGTGAGATATATAATAACAAACTGTATAGTCAAATGACCAAAAATCCAACAAAACACTGAAAATCCAGGTGAAGAATTGATGTGGGATAGTCACTGGGCGCGAGACAATGGTAAACTGAGGGGCGGAGTGGCGGAGGGGCGACGATCGCCGATCGACCACGCGCTAGGTCGGCCTGTACGCGTATCAACAAACTCGCGTCCCGAGGTAACCCTCGCATTCCGAGACATAATTTTCGAGGAAATCCTGCTCGTATTCCGAAAAACTCGCATACAGGGACACTCGCATTCCGAGGTACCACTGTACTATAAAAGGTATTTAATAAGAAAACAAAGAATTTTGCTTAATAACAATTATTTTAAAATATTTTATTAATAATAATTTAGAATTTTCTTCAAAAACTGAATCATTTTAAAAGAAAGTTAAGATTTAATATACCACTCTGGATGATCGAGGTTGGTGGCCTGGTCACCATATGAGGGGCTGCCGATGCCAAAACAAACCCAATACCGACCGTCAGTAATATCGACCACCAGACCGGTATACGAGGCTCCAGATACCCATCTCTCAAACCGGTCATTATTACCGGCAGATCGGTATAAAAGAGGCTGTTAAATTGAGTAGATACTGAGTCAAAAAGCAACAAGGAGTGACTGCCACATACCAGCCAGCCACTCGCTGCCACTCACTCCCTCAACATCTTACTCGCCCACATTCTCCTCCCACCATAGTGTTTTTGCTTTTATTCACTATATAGAGACGTTATATATAAGTATCTACATTCGTGTTCACCATAACAAACCACTAAGTTGGCATGCTGAGTGGCAGTGGCAGCCCACCACTGGCTGCTACTTCCTCCCTCCCTCAACTCCCCTGACTCACCCACATTCTTCTCCCACAATACTGTTTTGAATTTATTCACTATATACAGATGTTATATATAAGTATCTAGATGTTTTGTTCACCACAACTGTACAACTAAGTTGATATAGTTAGTTCAGGCACTAAGAGACGTCACTACACAGTCAGCTGGCAGCTGCTTCCCTAACACATTCAAGGTTAGACGCACAAAAATTTCACCCCAACAATACTGTTTGTGGTGTTAATACCCTATATACAGACGCTATATATATAATTATCTACATGTTTTGTTCAGCATAACTGTTCAACTAAGCCGGTATAATGCCCAAAGAGCATAGTGGCCACCCCTACCAACATGACAAATCATGCAGATGTTGCCACACCCATTACCAAAACGGCTTCTCCCCCCACACTCCTTTTGCTGTTATTACACTGTATATACACGTTATATGTAAGTATCTACATTCGTGTTCACCATAACAAACTACTAAGTTGGTATGCTGAGTGGCAGTGGCAGCCAGTGGCAGCCCGCCATTGGCTGCCACTCCCTCCCTCCCTCACCTCACCTGACTCGCCACCATTCTCCTCCCACCACACTGTTTTTGCTTTTACATACAGACTATATATAAGTATTTGCATGTTTTGTTTACCATAGCGAACAACTAAGCTGGTATAGTGAGTCCAAACAGTAAAAGGTGGTCACACAGAGTCAGCAGACAACGCTACCTCCCTCCCCACCAAGATTACTCCTCCCACTACAGCGCTAATTATCACAACAATCCTGCTATTATCAGAATCCTGGTCATTTTTATCACAGTCAGGAGTCTTCTGTAACACTATCACTAAATAATAGCATGAACATGTATATTATGGCATTTTTTGGCGATGCTGTGGTCACAAGCTGAACAGCAGTGATGTGAGCTCATGCTGCATGCGTCAGGCTTGGTGGCTCCCTCAATACCGAGGCCCCTCACACCCGGGAATTTGGGCCACTTTTTTTTTTAAATGGTGTCTGTTTACAAGAGCCCTGATGAAGGTGAAGCGAACCCCGTGTATCCGCTGGCTATTTAAATCTTGCGTAGTACTCCAATACATCATATGATGGGATGCGCAATTTATAGCAATTCACTCAATCCGTCATATGTGTAGCGCAACTTAAGGGTTAATCAACACAGTGCTAACAGCATAATACACTACAGTACGTATTTACTGAACAGCATTCACAACTCCTTGAGACTTCAAGCTGGACATAACTCCAACAATAAGGTAAATAACGAATGTAACACAGTATTTTTTAGTAAGGTAATAATATATAGGTACACTATATAATATGATAATGCATTTTTATTGTGTACAAGAAAATAAAGACACTAACACAAATGCCTCCTGAAGGTCACCTCTTGCAACTCATCCAACACTCCAATGCACTGGGGTTGGTCCAATATACCAGTAGTACTTTGAATCGAGGTTGTACTGTATATATATTATAAGCCTAAGTTTTAAAAATGCATAGAGCACACATTTTACCTCAAAAATATACATGGTAATCACTCATTAGCTGTTGCTGAAAGTTTAGTGTCTCCTCTATGGCTGTCCTAAATATTCAGACACTGGATGGTGATGTTGCCAAGCAAAGGTCATCATTTTCTTACTAAGGCCCTAGAAGGAAAATGAGGGACTCAGGATTATTTTTCAAGATGGGGGATGGTTACTGGTGGTCTGAGGAAGAAAATGTGAGCTTTATGTATGTGCAGGACTATTTTAAACTCAAATTTTGCTACAATGTTTCTCTTAACACTTTCGCACGCGCGGCACTCTGGGAAAAAAAAGCACATTGTGCGCGCGGCGTTCTGGGCGCTCAAGTGTAAAGACAAAAAAGTGTATAAACTTTTCACGCTCCTAACATCAATTCTCGAGCTACGTATTTCATTTTGGTATCAATGTGTTGGCAATAAAATTCTCTACAAGATCATATGCATAAAATGTCACCAAAGCATTTGCTATCCCACCACGAAATAAATAAACACGAAGATGACTCGCCACGACACCCAAACAGGAAGTAAATGTTCATACTCTTTCGTTTGTTGCCAGCTCCACAGTGATCCTACAGCGTTGATTTTGATATCACTGAACTCGCAATAAAATTCCCCACCCAGACATATGCCTATCAATGTATAATTATGATACGGGGTGACCCGCACGAGTGTGGGAATTGGCCGAAGCGATAGCCATGATTTCAGCAGCGACGACACCGTTGTGATGCAGTGCTTTGAAAGTTATACTTATTTCACTGTCCTGGTTGATACCTGGTTGATGGGGTTCTGGGAGTTCTTCTACTCCCCAAGCCCGGCCCGAGGCCAGGCTTGACTTGTGAGAGTTTGGTCCACTAGGCTGTTGCTTGGAGCGGCCCGCAGGCCCACATACCCACCACAGCCCGGCTGGTCCGGAACTCCTTGGAGGAATAAATCTAGTTTCCTCTTGAAGATGTCCACGGTTGTTCCGGCAATATTTCTTATGCTTGCTGGGAGGACGTTGAACAACCGCGGACCTCTGATGTTTATACAGTGTTCTCTGATTGTGCCTATGGCACCCCTGCTCTTCACTGGTTCTATTCTGCATTTTCTTCCATATCGTTCACTCCAGTACGTTGTTATTTTACTGTGTAGATTTGGGACCTGGCCCTCCAGTATCTTCCAGGTGTATATTATTTGATATCTCTCTCGTCTTCTTTCTAGTGAGTACATTTGGAGAGCTTTGAGACGATCCCAATAATTTAGGTGCTTTATCGCGTCTATGCGTGCCGTATATGTTCTCTGTATTCCCTCTATTTCAGCAATCTCTCCTGCTCTAAGGGGGAAGTGAGTACTGAACAGTACTCAAGACGGGACAGCACAAGTGACTTGAAGAGTACAAGCATTGTGATGGGATCCCTGGATTTGAAAGTTCTCGTAATCCATCCTATCATTTTTCTGGCTGTCGCAATATTTGCTTGGTTATGCTCCCTAAACGTTAGGTCGTCAGACATCATTATTCCCAAATCCTTTACATGTTGTTTTCCTACTATGGGCACATTTGATTGTGTTTTGTACCCTGTATTATGTTTAAGGTCCTCATTTTTACCGTACCTGAGTACCTGGAATTTGTCACTGTTAAACATCATATTATTTTCTGATGCCCAGTCGAAAACTTTATTAATATCAGCTTGAAGTTTTTCAATGTCTTCAGCCGAGGTAATTTTCTTACTGATTTTTGTGTCGTCTGCAAAGGATGATACGAAGCTGTGACTTGTATTTTTGTCTATATCTGATATGAGAATAAGGAAAAGCAGCGGTGCAAGGACTGTACCCTGAGGTACAGAGCTTTTAACTGCACTTGGACTAGATTTTATATGGTTGACCGTTACTCGCTGAGTCCTGTTTGACAGAAAACTGAGTATCCAGCGTCCTACTTTACCGGTTATTCCCATTGACTTCATTTTGTGTGCTATCACGCCATGGTCACATTTATCGAATGCCTTTGCGAAGTCCGTGTATATCACATCAGCATTCTGTTTTTCTTCTAATGCCTCAGTGACTTTATCGTAGTGCTCAAGTAGCTGTGAGAGGCACGATCTTCCCGCTCGAAATCCATGTTGGCCTGGGTTGTGAAGGTCATTGGTCTCCATGAAATTGGTGACCTGACTCCTAATCACTCTCTCAAATACTTTTATTATGTGCGATGTTAGTGCAACTGGTCTATAATTCTTTGCCAATGCTTTGCTCCCTCCCTTGTGTAGAGGGGCTATGTCTGCTACTTTAAGTGCATCTGGTATCTCCCCCGTGTCCAAGCTCTTCCTCCACACTATACTGAGTGCCTGTGCTACCGGCACTTTGCATTTCTTTATAAATATTGAATTCCATGAGTCTGGACCTGGGGCCGAGTGCATGGGCATGTTTTCAATTTCTCTTTCAAAATTTAGTGCGCTCGTGTTGATATCAGTTATATTTACAGGGGTTTGGATATCCCGCATAAAGAAATTGTCTGGATCTTCTCATGTGTTTATTGGAGTGCTAAACATGTCCTCATACTGCTTTTTTAGGATTTCACTAATTTCTTTGTCATCCTCCGTGTATGAACCTTCACTTGTACGAATAGGTCCAATACTGGCAGTAGTTTTTGCTTTTGATTTCGCATATGTGAAGAAGTATTTTGGATTTTTCTTTATTTCCTGAATTGCTTTCTGTTCTAACTGCCTTTCTTCAGTTTCATATGAGTGTTTCAATTTCCGCTCGATTTCTTCAATCTCCCTATTTAAATTATTCCTTCTTTGACGGGAAATTCGTGTCTGCATAAGCAGTTCCGTTATTCTTTTCCTGCGTTTATAGTGTCTTCTGCGTTCTCTTTCTACGTTGGATCTCTTTCTGGCTTTCCTCAAAGGAACATGTTTCAGACAGACTTGATACGCTTCCGAAGTCAGTTTTTCTATTCCTTCTGTAGGACTTTTATTACTTAAAACAGTTTCCCATGGAATGTTTTTAAGTTCCCTGTTTATTATCTCCCATCTATCCTTTTATTATTAAATTGAATTTACTGAATAGCCCCTCTCGCTTTATCAACGTTTTAGGTCTATTCTGAGTATTGATGGTAGTTTGCACTTCAATGAGCTTGTGATCTGAATATGTGGTATCTGATATCGTAATGTCTCTGATAATGTTTCATTGTTCGTAAAGACCAGAATCTAGAATATTTTCATTTCTCTTTAGCTCCGATATCTGCTGAGTAAGTGAAAATTTGTCACAGAATCTAAGTATTCTCTAATCTGTGGTTGGTTAGGTCCTGATAGATTCCCTGGTATAATATTATTGTTTGCTATTCTCCACCTGAGACTAGGCAAGTTGAAGTCACCTAAGAAATAATATCAGTATTGGGT
>WNGS01166037.1:23063-36780 GCA_020271785.1 Procambarus virginalis | reverse complement strand
TATCTTCTAGTTTTTGCATATTTTAACCCTTAAAGTGCGCATCACATCATATGACGTGCTAGGCGTTTTACCAGTCACTGCTCTTCACGTCATATGATGTGTTGGAGTACTACGCAAGATTTAAACGGCCCGCGGATACACGGGGTTCACCACACCTTCATCAGGGCTCTTGTAAACAGACGCCATTTTTTAAAAAAATCGTGGGCCAAACTCCCGGGTGTTAGGGGCCTCAGTATCGCGTAAGCTACCAAGCCTGACGCACGCAGCATGAGCTCACAGCACTGCTGTTCAGCTTGTGACCACAGCATCGCCTAAAAATGCCAAAATACTTGTTCATGCTATTATGTAGCGATGATATTATTACAGAGGACCCCTGACTGTGATAAAAGTGACCAGGGTTCTGATAATAGCAGGATTGCGATGATATTTAGCGCTGTGCGCCATGGAGGGAGGAGTAATGCTGTGGGAGGGAGGGTGGTGGCGATGTTTTCTGACTGTGTGTGGCCACCTTTTATTGACTGCACTCAGCATACCAGCTTAGTGGTTCGCTATAGTGAACACAAATGTAGATACTTATATAACGTGTGTATAGAGGGTATAAACAGCAAGAGAAGGTTTGGAGCCGCCATTTTGGTGAGGGCGGTGGCGTCGTCTGCACGACGCCACCGTGCAGACGACGGTGTTGTTTACTGGATACCACGATCGTCTTTGGGCACCATACCAGTTTTATTTGTACAAGTATGGTGAATAAAACAGGTAGATATTTATTTATAATGTGTGTATATAGCGTAATAACATCACACAGTATTGTTGGAGGAGAAATATTAGTGTGTGTGGCCTTGAGGGAGGCAGCCATCAGCTGACTGTGTTAGGTCCTATGTCTTTGTGCATTTACTCACCATACAAGCTTAGATGTACAGTTATGGTGAACAAACATGTAGATACTTTATATACCATCTGTATATAGTGAATTATAGCAAAAACAGTATTGTGGGAGGAGAATGTGGGCGAGTCAGATGACTGGAGGGAGGGCGGGAGTGGCTGGCTGGTACACGGCGGTCACTCCTCGTTACTTTTTGACTCATAATAGCTACTTAGTGGTTCGTTATAGTGAACAAAACATGCAGATACTTATATATAACCTGTGCTTATAGTGTAATAACCGACAAAGTATTTGTTCACTGATTGATGAACATAACTGAATCAACAATATGCACACCATATTTTTGAGTACAGCAATGATTCACTCATTTTATTATATAATATATCAAACTACACACTATTGAATAATATTACAGCAAAAAAACTATGAAACATCAATCAGAGACATTGAAATAATTAGGTAATTATCTCTTTGTGGCAACTCTGGCCTGACAGCTGGCGAGCAACAGACCGCCTGGGACGCATGCTGAGTCAGCGCCTATAATTTGCCAGACTTCCCCGCCCTATAGGGGCATATATGGCACTTACGATTTTTTTATTATTTTCCCGTGATCAGTGAACACAAATTACAGGTTAGGAAGAAAATAATTTTTTTTTTTTTCAAAATGACATGCGCCTGTGCGGATAGCAGGATATTAGACCCCGAGCATGTTAAGGGTTAATGCCTCTAACCTCTCCTCGTAGCTCTTGTCCTTCAGTTCTGGGAGCCACTTAGTGGCATGTCGTTGCACCTTTCCAGTTTGTTGATGTGCTTCTTAAGATATGGGCACCATACAACCGCTGCATATTCCAGCTTTGGTTTAATAAAAGTGTGAAACAATTTCTTTAGTATATCGCCATCCATGTACAGTATTTAAAAGCAATTCTGAAGTTAGAAAGCGTGGCATAGGCTCCTCGCACAATATTCTTTATGTGGTCCTCAGGTGATAGTTTTCTATCTAGTACCACCCCTAGATCTCTTCTTTATCAGAATTCTTTAAGATTTCTCACATAATATATAGGTTGTGTGGGGTCTATGTTCTCCTATTCCACATTCCATAACATGGCATTTATTAACATTAAATTCCATTTGCCAAGTGGTGCTCCATATACTTATTTTGTAACATACCTTGTTAGTGTTATTACCTAAGTGTAGTTACAGGATGAGAGTTACGCTCGTGGTGTCCTGTCTTCCCAGCACAAAGCACCAAGTTTTTTAAGGTTTTCATCATTCTTTGTCATTTGAAATGAAAATGATTGAGTTTGGAAAAATTTTGACATTAACATTTGCTGAACATTTATAAAAACAACAAAAATATGTCCTTAACAACTGCACCATGAAATGTTTGCCAAAAACGGGTGAGCAGTGCAGGGGTTAAAAGAACTGCAGGTTAGAGGTGGCACCCATACGCTGCCCAGGGCCGATAGTAAACAGACGCCATCTTGGAAAAAAATCTAGCATAGGCCGCCATTGTGTGGGGGTTTCAGTTACCCAGCAGATACGATGGTGAGCACATCACCTCCCAAGACCCGACCGCAATCAACGCACCACACCGCCCAATCATTGACTGAGAATGAAATTCATACTGAATTAGTTTCTGATGGTTAGGAAACTGATATTGATGACTCTGGCATCAATGAAGACTATACACAGGAGTCCGATGGGAATGAAACAGGGAGTGAGAATGAAATTGTGCCTGCTCCCATGGTGAGGCCTACATGCTCACGACTGCCTCCTCACCCATCCCTCTACACCAATTCACTCCCAACCACACAGTCCTTGTGGTTATTTGCAGTATGAGGATATTTTTGGTGACGAGTCAGATGAAGGTGACTCTTTTTTCTGGTTTTAGTCAAGTTGAATCAGAAAATAGTATTACCATGCCTGTCACTAGTCCCAGTGGAGTGGGTGGTGTTACCAAGCGTTTTGTCGCGTCAGCGCTTTGCCCAGCCAAATGCCGCCGCATGGAACCACATGAAGACAATGAAGAACAAAGCTCCTCACATTCACATGATTTTACCTCATCTTCATTTTGCACCCCATGCTGTGCGTCGACAAGCTTCAGCTCCTGGTCCACTGTGTGCAATGATTCCTCGCCGTGGTGTCGCTGTTGCATCTCAAAGGACCCAAGGTGTACAGTGGTACCTCCACTTACAAATTCAGGGCGTAACAGGTTGGCCTTTTCAGGCCAAATTCAGAGAGACAGGTTGTAACTCGAAACGAATTTTCCCATATGAAATATTGTAAATTGAATTAATCCGTTCCACACCAAAAATATTAACTTAAAAATAAATTTTATACCAAATACCACTCTTTTTGTACTAGCTACAGTACAGTACAGTATTGTACACTTACATCGCATCAGGCTTGGATACTCATGTGCATGGGAAATAGGCTTACAGGTTCCAGAAGATGAGAGGAAATGTCAGCACTGTGGAGAAATACCCGACAAACCACTGGAACATTATCTAACACAGTGCACAGTTACAAACCCATTAAGATTTCAACTTAGATTCAACAGAGCAGAAGAAGTTGTTAAACACATATGGCAAAATCTTACTGAGGCGGCCATACGAGTCATAAATACTCATACTCCGCCCAAGTAAAACAGAAATAAGCAACACTTAGTGGGCCAGCCAGAGGCTTAGGGCCCACACAGGAATATCCCTGCAAAAAAAAAAAACAAAAAAACAAGTACAGTATCCACTCGATTTATCGGCCTATATGGGGGGTGTGCTCAGGTCGTTAAATGTGGGGCTCTGGTATTTCCGAAGTTGTTAAGTATCGGTCATATTTCAAGTAACATTCAGGTAAGATATATTTTATACAGACAACCACTTGGTCCACCACTCAAGTGCCTTCTACCCTTTGATGTCACAGATTCATGGCACATTGTTTTGATTTGTCATGAGGCTGGAGGGTTCATTCTGTGACTTTGTTGGACATATCTGCACAATCAAGGAACATTCGAGCACCATGTCAGCTCCAAATGCACTCATTGTGTCAGTGATGGCTGACTGGTGGGGAGATGGGCAGGCAGAGTGGGCAGGGCGAGCAGAATGGGCAGAGCGGGCAGAGTGGGCAGGCGGGCAGGGCGGGAGAGGCTGAAATGTTGGTAGGCAGGCAGGAAGAGGCTGGGAGGTAGGCAGGGAGCAAGAGGCAGGGAGGGAGGGAGGGAAGAGAGGGAGAGAGGGAGAGGATGGAGATGGATGGATGGATGAGAGGAGGGGTGGAGGGAGGGATGGATTGATGGATGGAGAGATGTATGAAAGGATGGAAGGAAGGATGGATGGAAGGATGGAGGGATGGATGGATGGAGAGATGGAAGGATCTTCTCAAGATGATTTCGGGGCTTAGTGTCCCTGCGGCCCAGTCCTTGACCAGGCCTCCACCCCCAGGAAGCACCCTGCGACAGCTGACTAACTCCCAGGTACCTATTTACTGCTAGGTAACAGTGGCATCAGGGTGAAAGAAACTCTGCCCATTGTTTCTCGCCAGCACCCGGGATCGAAACCCGGACCACAGGATCACACTTCCAGTGTTCTGTCCGCTCAGCCACCAGCTGCCCGGACGAATGGATGGAGGGATGGATGGATGGATGGATGGATGGATGGATGGATGGATGGATGGATGGATGGATGGATGGGAGGGATGGAGAGAGCGAGAGAGGGAGGGAGGGAGAGAGGGATGGATGGGAGGGATGGATGGGAGGGATGGATGGATGGGAGGGATGGATGGATGGAGGGATGGATGGGAGGGAGGGATGGATGGGAGGGATGGATGGGAGGGATGGATGGATGGATGGATGGATGGATGGGTGTTGAGTTGAACTACGTGACCAGTGAAGGAGTGTGTGTATGGGATGTAGGGAGGTGGTGGGGGAGGGACGGGCTCACTCCGATAAGCCTATCACACTCAACCCCGTTAGCCAGATTTGTTTCATTAATTCTGGATGTACATCATTATATATATTTTGGTTACAGATTTTGTTTAGTAATATTATTAGGATAATAAAAAGTTATAGCTCTCTGGCTGGCAATCTACTGAGCCACCTCCCAGAAGGCTCTCTTGCGGGGGGGCAGGAAGTGAGGGTGTGGGGGAGAGCAGGAGATGAGGGTGAGAGAAGGGACTACAGAGGTCGGCGGCCTGCTTGCCATGTGAGGACCCCCCTGATGCCAAAACAAATCCAATACCGACCTACGGTTCTATCAACCGTCAGACCTGTATATGAGGCTCCAGATACCGGTCTCCCAAACTGGTCTTTAGAACCGGCAGATCGATAAATAAGAGGCCGTTAAATCGCGTGGATACTGTATATCTTACCTTTATTGAGGACTCTTGTTGGTGTATGGAAGACAGTGAGGAGGTGAGGGGGGGGGGGAGAAGGAGAGAAGTTACTGTTTGGAAGGGGAGTCCCCTTCCATTATAACATCAGGCAGTGATGACTTCTCTGGGGTACTCCCTCTTTCCTACATTTTGCCTACATATCATTAAGACCTGGCTATGGTTCACTGCTTGTTTGTCTCACCAGGGGAGCCAATCGGCCGAGCGGACAGCACACTGGACTTGTGATCCTGTGGTCCTGGGTTCGATCCCAGGCGCAGACGAGAAACAATGGGCAGAGTTTCTTTCACCCTATGCCCCTGTTACCTAGCAGTAAAATAGGTACCTGGGTGTTAGTCAGCTGTCACGGGCTGCTTCCTGGGGGTGGAGGCCTGGTCGAGGACCGAGCCGTGGAGACACTAAAAAGCCCCAAAATCATCTCAAGATAACCTCAAGACGATAACCTCACTAAGAACCTTTCCATAGAGACTTGTTTTCCCTACATTTTAACATTTGTCTGTAGTGAGGCATCACATTGTCATTGAAAAGGTTAAGGCAATGGCCTACTGCAGCTTGATTTGGGATAGTCATTTCAACAAAACTTTGCATTTCTTCCCATACTGCACACCACTTCTTAAGCGTTGAGGAAGAGACATTCTGTACTACCTCCTCCTCCCCTGAAGAAATTTCCTCAGCTGCGTCTTGTTGCTGCTACTTGTGAAGGGCTAGAAGTTCTTCGGTTGGTCAGTTCTTTGCTGTGTTCCTCAACCAACTCTTCCACATCAGCATCATCCAACTCCAAGCCCAATTGCCAGCCGAGAGAAACAATTTCCTCAACAAAAGGCACTTCAGGTTCAGGCTCAAACCCCCTCAAAGTCTCGTTCTGGAACACATTTAGCCCACAATTTTCTTCAGCCAGAGATCTTGATTCTAGAGTCACTTCTTGCCAGGCTTTGTCTATTAGTTTTAAAGCTCTCCAAATGTTAAAATGATTTTTTTCCAGAACTCTTTGGGGGTGAGGGTTGTGACATCCATCACTTTGATACATCTCCGGAAAAGTGCCCCTCCATAAAGTTTCATAACCATTAAACTGCGCAACACATCACACGACGTGTTGAGTAACTTACCCAAAATTGCGAATCACGTCATGCGACGTGTTGGAGTACTACGCAAGATTTAAACGGCTCGCGGATACACGGGGTTCACCTTGCCTTCATCAGCTCTTTTAAACAGACACCATTTTTTTTAAATCGTGGGCCACATTCTCGGGTGTGAGGGCCTCAGTACTGAGTGAACCACCAAGGCTGACACACGCAGCATGAGCTCATAGCACTGCTGTTCAGCTTGTAACTACAGCATCACCTAAAAATGCCATAATATATATGTACATGCAATTATTTGGCGATGATAGTATTACAGAAGACCCCTGACCGAGATAAAAATGACCAGGATTCTGATAATTGCAGGATTGTTGTAACAATTAGTGCTGTAGTGGGAGGAGTAATCTTGGTGGGGAGGGAGGTAGCATTGTCTGCTGACTCTGTGTGACCACCTTTTACTGTCTGGACTCACTATACCAGCTTAGTGGTTCGCTATGGTGAACAAAACATGTAGATACTTATATATAACGTCTGTATATAGTGAATAAAACCTAAAACTGTATGGAGGGAGGAGAATGTTGGCGAGTCAGGTGAGGTGAGGGAGGAAGTGAGTGACAGCCAGTGGCAGGCTGCCACTGCCATTGCCACTCAGCATACCAACTTAGTGGTTCATTATGGTGAACACATATGTAGATACTTATATATAACATGTATATATAGTGTAATAACAGCAAAAGGAGTGTTGGGAGAAGCCATTTTGGTGAGGGAGGTGGCGCCACCTGCATGATTTGTCACGCTGGGTAGGGGTGTGCTCTTTGGGCACTATACCAGCTTGGATGAACAGTTATGGTGAACAGAACATGTAGATACTTGTATACAACATCTGTATATAGTGAATAAAAGCAAAAACAGTATGGTGGGATGAGGATGTGGGCAAGTCAGGTGAGGTGAGGGGAGGAAGGGACAGCCAGTGGCGGGCTTCCACTGCCACTGCCACTTGGCATACCAACTTAGTAATTCGTTATGGTGAACAGAAATGTAGACACATATATATATATCCTGTGTACATTGTGTAATAACCGACAAAGTATTTGTTTCTTGTTTTATGAACACAATAATTGAATCAATAATATGCACACCATAATTTTGAGTACAGCAATGATTCACACATTATATTATATCAATATATTATACTACACACTATTGAATATTATTACAGCACAAAAACGAGGAAAAATCAATCAGAGACATTGAAATAATTAGGTAATTTTATCTTTGTTGCCACTCCTGCCTGACGGCTGGGGCTGAGCAGACCGCATCGGAGCCATGCTGAGTCAGCGCCTTTTTGCCAGACTTCCTCGCCCAATAGCAGCCAAAATATGCCACTTACGATTTTATTATTATTTTTCTTGTGATCAGGGAACACAAATTAACAGGTTAAGAAGAAAAAATAATTTTTTTTATTTTTTGTTATGTGCCTGTGGGTGACCAAGGCCAATTAGACCTTAGCAACACAAGGGTTAAAATTGAAAATGATTTTCTGGTCCATAGGCTGAAGTAGAGGAGTGGTGATGGGAGGAAGGAACTTTATTGTAACATATCTAAATTCCTCAAACAATGCATCCTCCAAGCCTGGAGGCTGAGCAGGAGCATTGTCGAGAAGAAGCAGGGACTTGAGTGGCAAACTGTTCTCCTGCAGATAATTTTTAATGGAAGGGCAAACCACTTCATTCACCCACTCGGTACAAAATTGCCTTCTCACCCCATACACTATTAGCCCTCCACATAACACACATTTTGCTTTTCTGCACATTATATTTTTTTAAATCCCTTGGATTTTTGGAATGATACACAAGCAAAGGTTTAATTTTAAAATTGCCACTCGCATTGTGAAGGGCGAGTGGCGATTTGTTCATGCACCTTCAGCGCAGGGGCAGGCCAAAGGTGAAACAAAGCACGAGACAGCTTGCACAAGAAACAAAGCACGAGACAGCCTCGCAGTCGGAAAAGGGCGCCACATAATTGGGAGACGCCTCAACTACGCTGACGCAAAGAAGTCCATCTCTGGGGGATCGTACCTCTGGCAGAGTCAACTAAACGAGTCGGCATCGACCGTCCATTCCATTGACAGGGAAATGAACTGGGACAGGCCATCTGCCAGGACATTAGACACCCCCAAACATGAATGGCCAAGAGAACTCAGCAGACGAATCACCCAAAGCGGCCAGCCCCAAAGAGACAAGGACCGCATCGAACCCCTGCGGTTCAGGCAATGAACCACCAGCGAGCAGTCCAAATGAAGTTGGATTGTTAAACCTCAAGCGACCCGAAACCTTCGAAACGACATCCACACTGCTGCAAACTCCCGCACAGTGCTGTGGGCCGGTTCTTCCACCGGGCCCCACCGCCCCTGGCCGGCCTGGTAAGCACTGGTCACAAAGCCCCAGCCAAGAAACATGTCCATGAACACATCGAGGAAGGGCTCAGGTAGGCACCAAGGCACTGAACCCAGAAAAACCCTAAGAGGAAGCTGGCGATGCACCAGCCGATGTAAGGCATCCGGAGGCCAAACCCAGCGATTGCGAGAGGCAGAAGGGACGTCCCAAAAGAAACAAGAACAGCCGATGGAGCCAAACCCAGCCATGCCTGGCGGGTAGATCAACACAAATAAGTTCAGACTCCCACACAAACCCTCGACCAACCCCCCTCATGACACGGAAGCCCTTCAGAAACAGCTGAAGGTGGGACCGCAGCTGCAGCAGAGCCTACTGAGGGAGATGCAAGGAAGCGGTCCGAGAGTCCCACACGAGACCCAGCCAGGTCCAAAACTGAGAGGGAACCAAATGGGACTTCCTCCAGTTCACTAAGAACCTGAACCCGGCGAGCTGGGAAAGAACCAAATCCCTGGCGAGCAGCCATGGGCACTGGCTAGGAGCCCACACTAGCCAGTCGTCGAGATAGACCAGAACCTGAACCCTAATAGACGCAAGTGGGTTACCACAAACCGGGTAAGGCATGTGAAAATGTGAGGTGCTAGATTCAAGCCGAATGGAGAGGCGATGAAAGTGGTAAGCCTGATGCCCTACAACAAAACCAAGCAAGTCCATGAACCCCAGATGAATTGAGATGTGGTAATACGCGTCCCGGAGGTCCAGGGAGATCATCCAAGCGCCCGGCTCCAAAAGAAGACGGACCTAGGACAGAGTAGTCATCTGAAAGAAGGGGCAAAAGACCCAGGGGTTCAGATGGGACAATTCCAGAATGAACTGCAGGTCCGCACAGTCCCATTTCGGAACCAGAAACAGGCAGGAAACCCACTTGAGGGACGAGGATGTTTTGACTACGCCCAAGCAAACCCACTCCAGGATGAGCCAACAGAGCGCAGGGGAAGAGGCCTGCCCCATCAACGCTGAACCCCCCGAAGAAGAAAAAGCCACCCAACACCACCGCAGGCCACAAGAAACATCCCGAAACTAGACGAAACTGCCTGCAGAAAATGCACTACCGCAGACTCTGCAAACAGCAACGGACAAAAAAGGGATGAAAACCTAAGAGCCAGGGCCCAAGCAGATTCCAAAGAGTGGACGAGCACCGCCTGTCGGCACGCGACATGATAAGCAAAGAACAGAGACATTGCTTCCTTCAGAATTGGCACAAACAACTTCAACAAGGCAACCGACGCCTGAGCCGGTGAGGCAAGCACCCGGACACTGGCCGGAACCCAGTTCCTCCACATCCTCCACAAGCCAGTCTGAAAACAGCTCCAGCAGGGAAAAAAAAAGTGCAAGACTGAAGCCAAATGCCCACGGGTGCACAAATCATCAGCGACCAGGGGCACCGAAAGGTAAGGGACCTGCACATGAAGCTGCACCTGGTCAATATCATGAGGAAGCACAGGGGCGAACAAGCATGCATTGAGGTGCTCAAACTCACCCCCCAGGTAAACCTGAATGACCGTAGTCAACTCCTAATACTGAAGCGTGCGAGTCCAACAGAACACATGCCACACCCCTAATGAAAAGAAAGGGCAGTCTGCAGGCCAGGAAGACTCCGGCACCTCGTAATGCACCCAGTAAGAAAAAGAAGAGCCAAGGGCCCACTGGTTAGACCCAGAAGCACTGGCTGGAGGAATTGCCTCCGTCGCCACACCGGATGTGGCATCCCCCGAAACGGCCCAAGTCTCACCACCAACTAAACCCTACCCTGACTCCGAAACCCTCACACGTTTCGAAGCTGGGAGCAGGGTGGGGGGAGGAGGAAGCAGGATGAAATACAGCAGGGGAAGAACAAGGGGGGTGCACATGAAACCAAAAACGAGGCAACTAACACCCCCAAGTTCAGGTCCCTATAACCAAATGGGGCAGCCGTGGGGCATCCGGAAAAGCAACAAACTGAGTGCATTGCAGCAACCTAAACCGCGCATGCAACGTGGAAGCTGCTTGCATGCAAATATCAAGATCAGAGGACTGGGTGAATTCGAGTACAAGCAAGGAACACCACTTGCAGGACTCCGGGTCGAAGGTATCACCGACCCAACAGGCAGCATAGTGGAGGCAGAACTGGTGAATGTCACTCTGAGACGGGGACAGCGCAACCATCAAATTCGCACGAAGCGAGGTGGGACTTGGAGGACTCCTCCATCGAACCAATGAGCCCCAACGGGGGTTTTCAGGGCCCTTAGGCTGACTGCTAAAGGAAGCCCAGGCATGGTACTGCTAACCAGTATCCCAGAGCTACCAAGCAATCAAACTAAAAGCTGAACCCCTGCGACGTGTACAATCACAGGGACTTGGAAGAAGACCACCAAAAATACAAGTGGACCTATAGCCACACAAGGCTATAGCCCCATCAGGCTATTGCCCCACCAAGGATATTGCCCCACCAGGCAAGCAAAACAGAAGAAAAAAAAGATGCAAAAGCACAACGTCTCCAGGGGAACATAACAAGCCGCTATGTGTTTATCAGACAGTTGCATAGTACCTTGTACCCCAACCAGCGATGACTACCTCTTACCCAAGATCAAACACTAGCAGTAACAAAACCAACTGACCCCAAGGTTTTTTTTATTGCTCGGGCAATTGTCGAGCAGTAAAAGAACCCTGTGGAGGTAGTTTCCGAATGGCTTATGGAAGATAACCCTAAACCGCAAGGGCAGTACTTACAGGGCACCTAGGGAAGATGACCCTAGGTGCATGCAGCCCCAGTACTTCTGGAATTACTCCTGGCTCACACACCACCACACCACAGCACAACACCACAAGGCATAGAACTGCTCAAGGATTAGAGCCAGAGTCTACCAACCGCCACCCAACACAACCACCTCTGAACTGGGGTTGGGTAGCCAATGTGGGAGGTCTCGGACCCCCCATTTCCCTTCCCAGGGAGAAGGTAAGCTGCGCAGACAACAGTGTGGCGGCTGTGGTAACGTTATGCTTGTTTTCTGATTGGGGAGTTCTGCTTGCTCGTTCGCCTTTCGGCTTGCAATGTTTAACCAGCTGTAGTTTGTTTTGGGATTCATACCTTTCCGGGTGCCTGACCTGGTAGATGGCAGATACAGACTGCTTCTAACTACATGGGGGTGTCTTTAGGCCATTGCTCCTCGTGCCTCGCTGAGGGGGGGCCAGGTTCTGGCTTGTGGTCCCCGGTAGACAGAACGCCATTGCTTGACTGTTGGCATGGTCTAATATATATAACAACACACACACACAACACAAATCAATTCTTTTTTTCTACAAAGTGATAGGGGTAGGCAGACCAGTAAAGTGGTACATAAAAGCAAACCAACAAAATCATTAGAGAAAGGGGGAGTGAAAAATAAGATGGGGAACAAGTTCCTGAAGATTGCATACACCAACATAGATGGAGTAAGGTCAAAGATACTGGAGTTAAGTGATATAATACAGCTGCAGACACCAGACATTGTTGCACTCACGGAGACAAAACTTGAAGATGTTATTTTAAATGAGGTCATATTCCCAAGGGGTTACTCAATTTGGAGATGGGACAGAAAAATTAGGAAAGGCGGTGGCGTTGCTGTGCTGGTGAAAGAACACCTAAAGGTGAACGAAATAGTGACTACCAATCCACAAGAAGTTGACATAATAGCACTAGAGATCTGCCATGAGGATGATAAACTAATGATCATAAATGCATATAGTCCACCGCTAAGCAGCACATGGTCAAAGGAGGAGCTAGATAGTAAACGAGAAGGTCTTATAACGATAATGAGAGAGATCATAGCGAGAGCGAATAACGATAGTTCACGACTGTTGATAGTCGGCGACTTCAACTTGAAATCCATAGACTGGGAAGCATATGAAGCTAAAACAGAAGATTTCTGGACCTGTAAATTTGTAGACCTCATCCTGGAAACATTCTGTATCAACATGTTAAACAAGCTACGAGGATGAGGGAAGGTGACGTTCCCTCCATGCTAGATTTGATATTTACCAGGAAGGAGGAAGAAATATTTGACATTCAGTACCTTCCTCCCTTGGGTAAAAGTGACCATGTCTTTTTGAGGATAAAGTATGCAATGCGTTATAATCTGGAAGAAAATATGATGGTCTATGCAATTGAAAAACCTGACTTAGGAGAGGACAGTATGGCAACCTTGAAAAATTTTTAGGTGAGTATAATTGGACAGACTTGTTGCTAGGCAAGGAAGTGAATGAGATGTATGTCAAGTTTTGTGAAATATATGATAAAGGCACAAAAAAATTTATACCAAAACAGAGAGCAGAACTAGGAAACAGGATTGGTTCGACAGAAATGCGAGAGGGCCAGAGCCAAAAGACACAAAAATGGATCAATACAGAAGAGGCCAAACCCCCAACATACCCGCGATACAAAGATGCGAGAAACACCTACACGGCAGTGAGGAGAGAGGCAGAAAGATTTTGAAAAAGGGATTGCAGACAAATGTAAAACAGAACCAGGTCTATTCTATAAATTCATAAACAACAAATTGCAGGTAAAGGATAATATTCAGAGGTTGAAAATGGGAAATAGATTCACGGAAAATGAAAAGGAAATGTGTGAACACTTAAACGAAAAGTTCCAAAGTGTGTTTGTACAAATGAAATCTTCATGAACCAGATACAATAAGATTCCAGAGACAACATAGAGCACATAGAGGTGCCTAGAGACGAAGTGGAAAAATGCTCAAAGAGCTAAATAAGACCAAAGCAGTGTTCCAGAGGAGTTTCACCATGCGTTCTGAGAGAAGTGTGCACCTGAGCTCCAGCATCCTCTTCAACTGATCTTTCAGGCATCCTGTTTACAGGAGTGTAGCTGATGTGTGGAAAAAGGCTAACATAGTTCCAATTACAAGAGTGGAAGCAGGGAAGACCCCCTTAATTATAGACCGGTA
>WNGS01166037.1:0-11013 GCA_020271785.1 Procambarus virginalis | reverse complement strand
CGCCAGAAACAGTACCCGAACCAAGGGGTACGAGCAACTGCAACATACTGAGACAAAGTAGCACACCACAGGACACAGGCCGAAAAAACGCTCAAGAAGCCAAGGAACACACGCAGAACACTCCTGCGGCATAGGAAGAAACAAGGGAACGCTCAATGAAATGAAGCAGTGGAAACCGACCACACCCCCCAACATAGCAGCAAGTGCAGGCAAAACCGACCAAAGGAGATGCCAAGAAAACGACTGGGGTGAGGCAGGACGAAAGAGCAGAAGCACAAAAACCCCAGGAAAACAACCAGGGGTAGACAATCAGGCAGGGACTCATACACAAGCCTTAGGCACAAAACAGCAGCAAAGTGCCACACCACAACTGGACACAGGAACAAGGACACGCCACCGCAAAACACGGTACCAATGCACACGTGCAGTAGCAGCAACAGGCACCACCGCAACATGCAACAGGAAAGTAGCAACTCGCTTCTGCAAAGGCAGAGAACGGAGCAGACAGACCCCAGACAGGGCCCACAGAGACACGACATAACCCAGCAGGCCCGGAAACCCGCACACCAGGCGACCAACAGTGGAGAAACCCCGCTCAATACCTGCTGGATGGGGTAATGGGAGCTCATTTACACCCCAAGCCCGCCCGAGGCCAGGCTAGACCGGCCAGAGGGTGGCCCACCAGGATGGGCCGGAACGTCTATTCGAAAGCAAGCTAGTGTGCCCCGAAAGTCCACGGATGTACCAGCAATAAGGCTTATGCTCGCAAGTAGGTCGTGTAACTACTGCAGACCTCTGACGGATATACAGTGTTCCCCGATTGTGCCTATAGCACCACTGCACTCCACTGGTACTATCCCGCAAGTTCTACCAGATAGGCAGGACCCAAGAGCCAGAGATCAAAACCTTGCAAGCACAGCCAGGAGCTCTACCAGGTGAGTACAGAACCAACACCACAACCCCCACAACTCATAACACTAAAAAGGGCGGGTCCCCTGAAGGACCCCAGCATGGGTTGGACATGCATAAGAGTGGGATAGGAAGGGGTGAAAAGAGGACAGTCACTGGTGTGCGAACGGTCTCAGCCGTACAAAAAGATACCTAAAGAAAGTCAGGTATATAAACAACACCGCATTCAGCGCCCTGCCAAAAGACGCCAGATCGCAGAAACTCACCTGGTGAATGGTGGCACGAACGTGACACAACCCTACCGTGCCCAGAAAAGCCTGGGAGCACCGCCAGGTGAAGACGCTAGAGCCGGACCTGCAGGAGAGCAGGGTAGAGGCGAAGATGGCGGCCCACACCAATGACACAGGGAAAACCTCGGCGGCCTCCCCACAACTGGAAACCAGGACACCCCCGCAGCAAGGGAGAAGAGCGAGAGGCAAAGCACTGGAGCAGAAAGGCATCAAACACCAGCACTGAAACACACCGAAGGGCAAGAGAAGCAAGAGAAGCACTGAAGGGCAAGAGCTACGAAGAGAGGTTAGAGGCATTAAATATGCCAAAACTAGAAGACAGAAGAAAAAGAGGTGATATGATCACTACATACAAAATAGTAACAGGAATTGATAAAATCGATAGGGAAGATTTCCTGAGACCTGGAACTTTAAGAACAAGAGGTCATAGATATAAACTAGCTAAACACAGATGCCGAAGAAATATAAGAAAATTCACTTTCGCAAACAGAGTGGTAGACGGTTGGAACAAGTTAGGGGAGAAGGTGGTGGAGGCCAAGACCATCAGTAGTTTCAAAGCGTTATATGACAAAGAGTGCTGGGAAGACGGGACACCACGAGCGTAGCTCTCATCCTGTAACTACACTTAGGTAATTACACTTAGGTAATTACACCGCCCAAACCAAAACAAACTCCATGGCGCATGCGCAGGACACGCTGGCCGAACCGCACAACTCTCTGCGAGAAGGTGCCCACCAGGACTACTGCACCAGAAAAGTAGCCAAAAGAGGAAGCAGGAACAAGAAAACCGGCCAACGAAGCGAAGACAGAGCCCAAAAAGGCACCCAACCGGGCCACAATCAGCCCAACAGGGCTACAAGGAGCCCAACAGGGCTACAAGGAGCCCAACCGGCCCATAAGCAGCCCAACCGGGCCAAAAGTAGCCCAAACAGGGCCACTGGCCACAAGCAGCTCAACCGCATGTAGCCCAAAACGGCGACAAAGACGAGGAGTTGACAGACGTTCCAATAACGCGGGAAGTAACGAAAAACCTTCCCGAACCCTCGAGAACACGGAAGCCAAAACCAGTCCCGAAGGCACACAAAGGCGCAGGCGCACCCGAGACCAGAAATCATGTAGAACCCCAAGAACGGGGAAACATGACGAAAATACCGTCCCAAAAAAGGGGTGGGGGGAAACATCCACCCACAGGACGGAACCAACTGACTCAAAGGCCAAGGAACCGAGCCGGGGAGGGGCCGACGCCCAACAGCACGTACGGCGAGTGGGGAAGAAAACCCCACTCTGCGTAACCACAAGCCCCGCCTAGAGGGGGATAAAAAAAAACCCCACGGGGTCCTACGGGGCCAAGGCCCCCCAAGTCAGCCCCTCCCCAGGCCCGGGAACCTACACGACAGGCCCCGGGGCTGAGCCGTCCCCCCAAAGCCCCGGCCGTACCAAAAAACCGGGGCAGCTGTGAAAACACTAAGGAAGGGAGCCCACTGGCAGACTCTTACAACACGGCTGGAGGAACAGGCTCAAATGCCCCCCGTCACTATCCCGGAAGGGGAATTCCCCGAGACCGCCCGAGTCTCAACACCATCAAACCCCGCCCTGAAACTACAGACGGTAAGGAACCGGATGCAGGCAGGAAGGGGAATCCAGGGGAAAACAAGAACCAAAACGGGGCAGCCCCGGGGCTCCCGGGGAGTAACCATGAGAGCGTTGCCACAACCAAGGCTCAAGTGCAACGCCCCTGCTGCCCGCACCCGCTTAGTCAGCACAACTGGGTAACCGAGCCACAACGAGCAACAAACTCGCAGGACTCTGGGTCGAAGGTGTCACCGACCCCACAGGCAGCAGACGGAGGCAAAACAGAGAGTCACCCAGAGACAAGGGGTGAGCAACCCTTAAACTCGCTGGAAGCGAGGGGGGACTCTGGGGTCACATCCATCCCTCAGGGGTTTCCCAGGGTTCCGAGCGTTTACTATAAGAGGACTCGCGCTCAGGTAATCCCAGGCAGGGTACTGCTAACCGGCGCCCAAAGCTACCAAACAACTGTCTAAGAGCTGAACCCCCGGGACGTGTACACTCACGGGGACCTAGCAGGGGGTGCCACCAGAAATACTCAGAACACAGGGGACCAAGGGGCAAGAACGAAGGCATACCCCCCCCCCCACCAGGTAGATAAACAAAAAGAAAAAGAAAACCCCGCAAGAGGAAGCGTACCCAAGCGGAACAGAGCCGGCCGCTATGATTGGGAAAAGACAAGCTGCACAGTACCCTGCGCCCCACCAGTGCAAAACTGCCCCTTACTCTAAGGCGAACAAGGGAGACAAAACACCCGAGCACACAAAGAGCGGCCGAAAACCAAGCAGTAAACGGCCTAGCAGGGGCAGACCCCAAGGAACTTGTGGAAGGTGGCCCCAAGTCCCAAGGCAGTACTTACAGGGCACCTAGGGAAGGGAACCCTAGGCGCATGCAGCCTGAGTACTGGAGAATGACTCCCGGCTCACGCACCACCTAGAAAACAGACACCACACTCTAGGTACAGTGCTGAAACAACCACTGGAGCCGGAGCACATAACCGGTGCCTATAGCATCAGCCGAAGAACTAATGGGTGGATAGCCGGCATGGGAGGTCTGGGGCTGCCCCTTCCCCCTCCCGGGGAGGGGGAGTTGCGCAGACAGCGGCGCGGTGACGTGTGACGTCATACTAGTTTGCTTGTTTTTCTGTTGGGGAGTTCTCTCCACTAGTTCGGCTTTTGGTAGTAATTTTAACCAGAATAGGGGTTTGTTTTGAGGCGCTTACCTTTCTGGGTGCCTGTCCCGGTCGATGGCAGACATAGAATGCTTCCAACCACACGGGGGCTTCTATAGGCCATTGCTCCCCTTGCCTCTCTGAGGGGGCCCGGTTCTGGCCGTGGTCCCCGGTAGGCCTAAGAACTCCATACACATGACTGATGCCAAAGTCTGACATTAGCATATCAGCCTGGGATAGCTCCGAAGAGCCGACGGGGCTCCCCCCAGAAAATGCTTGAAACCTAAAAACTCTAGTGTTAAATGTAAAGAAATGCCTTTCACAGGTTGATGCTCAGTATCTCCCCAAACTTAGCTCTAGAACTCTGAAGAGAGACCCACCCACACCTACTAAAAACCTGGACCAGAACCTGGCTCACTCTGCTAGTCGAAAGAAACTTGGTGATCAGAGATAACCAAAAAACAATAAAACCCAATGTTGAACGTAATGAAATTCTATTTTTGGAGGAGACCAAGTTGTTTCCTGAAGCTATATTGCCGAGATTGTTCCAGACTAAAAGGTCACATCAGTCACAGAATTACTGTTTGGCCTACCACAGCCAGAACCCTTCCAGCCCTCCCCTACCCCCCCACCATTACAGTGGCACAGGAAGCGAGTACAAGCTGCCACTCTGCACCAGACGGCCCTGCCCCAGCCCTAAGTCAACTTCCCGTCTCAGATCTGGAGGTGATGAACAGCCCACAATGGCCCTATGAACCTGGACATAATGAAGGGGAATGATGGAGGAGAATCAGGAAACCACTGTGGCTCCTCCAGAAAGAGGTTTAACCCTTAACCCTTTAACTGCGCCGCCTCCAAATATGACACCACCCCCCCCCCAGTGCGCAGGAAATAAATTATCTTGAAAAATTTTGTTTGTTTAAATTGTCAAAAACCCTTCCCTCAGTATGGGTATATAAAAAAAAATTGAAATTGTACTTACTTTGGCTGCTATGGGGTTTGTAAGTTGGTGCGTGACGTCATCATTCCCCGTTCGCCTGTGACGTACGCTCCCGGGGCCAGTAGGACACCCGGGATGGGGTGCACGAGTTGCAGCAAATATGTTTTTGTTCATTTTTTGCGCACAGTTCCAAAAACATTTTATTTGTTTTATGCGCTAATCCTATGTATAATGAACACGTACACTATATTATGACAGTAAAACATCCGTACTGTCCGAGGACACTGTGTTATGTGCATGACACTTGTGTACACATATGTTGCACATGTTTACCATGTATCATGCTAATCTATGTATATATATATAATCTATTTACAGACTATACACTGTCACATACTATATACATATTCCTTCAAGTTTCGTCTCTGATAATGCGACAATATCTGGAACCCTAAGCTGGATTATATCTTTCAACTCCTAAGTTTTTGACCTCACTGCATATATGTTGGTATATACAATTTTCAGGAACATGTTCCCTTTTCCTATGCTCTTTACTCCCCCTTCCACTACTGAACTTGTTGCTTTGTTTTTATGTACCATTTCACAAGCTTTCCAGTCCCTGACACTTTGTAGAAAAAGAATTTCTGTCTTCTTCATTTCTATCCCCATTTAGACGTTTTGCCTCAATTAGGTTCATTTTCAGCTTTTCTCTGTCTTCCTTGGAGAGGTCTTGTCTTATTGACCAAAGTTTGCCAAGCTCATCACTTTGCAATTTCCTGGCATTCCTAAGCACTTCCATCATGTTTTTCACTCCATTAAACGTCACCCTTAAGGGGCGGTTCTTGTCTTTCTCATATTTTCCTATTCTTCTAAAATCACTGACATTTTCCTTTGAGCCTTCTCCTAAACCTACTATTTTCTCTATGATTTTCATCTCTTCTGCTGCTCGGTCCACCCTAGATGAAATTTCCTTCTCTAAACATACAAAAATTATTATGGACTTAGTTCTATCTGCAGTGTTTTTTACTAGTTTACTGTTGGTAACCAGTTCTTTCCTAACTGCTTGCCTAATTTCTGCTTCTTGTTGGTCATTTCTGGTTTTGACTTCCGAACACACTTCTTTGATAGTCTCTTTCTCTTTTACAACTTGAGCATATGTCGCTTTTATTTCTTCTTTATACGTTTCTAGTTCTTTATTCACCTGCTCTATGTGAGTTGTCAGTGAAGTTTCCAGTTGGAGATCCTTACCTAACTCTATATTAGCTCTCAGGCTCACTTGGAGTTGTTCACCATATGAGTATTTTCTTGTTTATTTCTTCAAAATCACCACACTTCACTTTCCACACCTCATTTTCTTTCACTAGTTCCTTGATTTGCTCTTCCTGATTTGTTACCTTGTCTGTTAACCCTTAAAGTGCGCATCATGTCATATGACGTGTTGGGCGTTGTTCCAGTCAACTGCGCATCACGTCATATGATGTGTTGGAGTACTACGCACGATTTAAACGGCCTGCGGATACACGGGGTTCACCACACCTTCACCAGGGCTCTTGTAAACAGACGCCATTTTAAAAAAAAATCGTGGGCCAAACTCCCAGGTGTTATTGGCCTCAGTATTGAGTGAGCAACCAAGCCTGACGCACGCAGCATGGGCTCACAGCATTGCTGTTCAGCTTG
The DNA here is from genome assembly GCA_020271785.1 of Procambarus virginalis. Taxonomy (NCBI): domain Eukaryota; kingdom Metazoa; phylum Arthropoda; class Malacostraca; order Decapoda; family Cambaridae; genus Procambarus; species Procambarus virginalis. Next base: position 4,457 of record WNGS01166037.1, on the reverse strand, counting down.
TGACCACAGCATCGCCTAAAAATGCCAAAATATACTTGTTCATGCTATTATGTAGCGATGATATTATTACAGAAGACCCCTGACTGTGATAAAACTGACCAGGGTTCTGATAATAGCAGGATTGTGGTGATATTTGGCACTGTGCGCCATGGAGGGAGGAGTAATGCTGTGGGAGGGAGGGTGGTGGCGATGTTTTCTGACTGTGTGTGGCCACCTTTTATTGACTGCACTCAGCATACCAGTTTAGTGGTTCGCTATAGTGAACACAAATGTAGATACTTATATATAACGTGTGTATAGAGGGTATAAACAGCAAGAGAAGGTTTGGAGCCGCCATTTTGGTGAGGGCGGTGGCGTCGTCTGCACGACGCCATCGTGCAGACGACGGTGTTGTTTACTGGTTACCACGATAGTCTTTGGGCACCATACAAGTTTATTTGTACAAGTATGGTGAATAAAACAGTTAAGATATTTATTTATAATGTGTGTATATAGCGTAATAACACCACACAGTATTGTTGGAGGAGAAATATTAGTGCATCTGGCCTTGAGGGTGGCAGCCATCAGCTGACTGTGTTAGGTCCTATGTCTTTGTGCCTTTACTCACCATACAAGCTTAGATGTACAGGTATGGTGAACAAAACATGTAGATACTTATATATAACGTGTGTATATAGTGAATTATAGCAAAAACAGTATTGTGGGAGGAGAATGTGGGCGGGTCAGATGACTGGAGGGAGGGCGGGAGTGGCTGGCTGGTACACGGCGGTCACTCCTCGTTACTTTTTGACTCATAATAGCTACTTAGTGGTTCGTTATAGTGAACAAAACATGCAGATACAGTGTACTTATATATAACCTGTGCTTACAGTGTAATAACCGACAAAGTATTTGTTCACTGATTGATGAACATAACTGAATCAACAATATGCACACCATATTTGTGAGTACAGCAATGATTCACTCATTTTATTATATATAAATATATCAAACTACACACTATTGAATAATATTACAGCAAAAAAACTATGAAAAATCAATCAGAGACATTGAAATAATTAGGTAATTATCTCTTTGTGGCAACTCCTGCCTGACAGCTGGCGAGCAACAGACCGCCTGGGACGCATGCTGAGTCAGCGCCTATAATTTGCCAGACTTCCCCGCCCTATAGTGGGCAATATATGGCACTTACGATTTTTTTATTATTTTTCCCATGATCAGTGAACACAATTAACAGGTTAGGAAAAAAAAATATTTTTTTTTTTTTCAAAATGACAGTGCCTGTGCGGATGGTAGGATATTCGACCCCGAGCATGTTAAGGTTAATGCAGTAATAATCTTACCTTGCTGAAGAATACTCCTTTTAGAGTGCAAAGCTCACTCCTAAGAGCTCCATTTAAGAGCTAAGAGTGTGTAACTACCTAAGTGTAATTACCTAAGTGTAGTTACAGGATGAGAGCTAAGCCGTGGTGTCCCGTCTCCCCAGCACTCTGTCATATAATGCTTTGAAATTACTGATGGTTTTGGCCTCCACTACCCTCTCACTTAACACTTTCGCGCTTAGCGGACGCTATAAGCGTCCAATCTTTTAAGTCCTGAGTACTTAGCGGACGCACGCGCGAGTCCAACGATAAAATATTTGTATAAATTCCATTTTCTATCCGATTGTGTTGGGGATAGTTTAGAAATGTTCACCATGAAATTTACGTTTTTTCTAATAACCAAAGAGCTTATTAAAGAAAACGGCATGGCAGTGATTCATCTTGGTATAACAATTGTATGGCGCCGATATGCCGCCGCGGGTAACACTTCAGCCACTTCCAACCGTCTTGTGGGTTGGTTGCGACATTGATTCTATATTTATATGCATATGTCCGTATAGAGAATTTTATTGCGGTTCCAATGATACCATAATCAATGATGTAGGATAAATGTGGTCATCGCAATCATTAAGAGAGTGGAAACATTTGTTGCTGTTTGGCGCTCTCGCCAAACAGTTTGGCGAGAGCTTCTGTTTCTGTTTGAACTGTTTCAAACAGTTTCTGTTTGGCAGTATTTTATAGGTATGTTCTTATAGAGAATTCTATTGCGAACACAGTGATACCAAATTTAAATACGTAGGTCTACAATTAGTGTCAGGACAGTGAAAAGAGTATACACTTTTCGCTCCTACCGCTTAAGCGCACGAGACGCCCAAAGCACTTGGGTATGTTTTTTTACGCTGCGCCGAAAGCGCTAAAGTGTTAACTTGTTCCAACCGTCTACCACTCTGTTTACAAAAGTCAATTTTCTTATATTTCTCCGGCAGCTTTGTTTCGTTAGTTTAAATCTATGACCTCTTGTTCTTGAAGTTCCGGGTCTCAGGAATTCTTCCCTATCAATTTTATCAATTCCTGTTACTATTTTGAACGTAGTGATCATATCGCCTCTTTTTCTTCTATCTTCTAGTTTTTGCATATTTAATGCCTCTAACCTCTCCTCGTAGCTCTTGTCCTTCAGTTCTGGGAGCCACTTAGTGGCATGTCGTTGCACCTTTTCCAGTTTGTTGATGTGCTTCTTAAGATATGAGCACCATACAACCGCTGCATATTCCAGCTTTGGTTTAATAAAAGTCGTGAACAATTTCTTTAGTATATCGCCATCCATGTACAGTATTTAAAAGCAATTCTGAAGTTAGAAAGCGTGGCATAGGCTCCTCGCACAATATTCTTTATGTGGTCCTCAGGTGATAGTTTTCTATCTAGTACCACCCCTAGATCTTTCTTTATCAGAATTCTTTAAAGATTTCTCACATAATATATAGGTTGTGTGGGGTCTATGTTCTCCTATTCCACATTCCATAACATGGCATTTATTAACATTAAATTCCATTTGCCAAGTGGTGCTCCATATACTTATTTTGTAACATACCTTGTTAGTGTTATTACCTAAGTGTAGTTACAGGATGAGAGTTACGCTCGTGGTGTCCTGTCTTCCCAGCACTAAAGCACCAAGTTTTTTAAGGTTTTCATCATTCTTTGTCATTTGAAATGAAAATGATTGAGTTTGGAAAAATTTTGACATTAACATTTGCTGAACATTTATAAAAACAACAAAAATATGTCCTTAACAACTGCACCATGAAATGTTTGCCAAAAACGGGTGAGCAGTGCAGGGGTTAAAAGAACTGCAGGTTAGAGGTGGCACCCATACGCTGCCCAGGGCCGATAGTAAACAGACGCCATCTTGGAAAAAAATCTAGCATAGGCCGCCATTGTGTGGGGGTTTCAGTTACCCAGCAGATACGATGGTGAGCACATCACCTCCCAAGACCCGACCGCAATCAACGCACCACACCGCCCAATCATTGACTGAGAATGAAATTCATACTGAATTAGTTTCTGATGGTTAGGAAACTGATATTGATGACTCTGGCATCAATGAAGACTATACACAGGAGTCCGATGAGAATGAAACAGGGAGTGAGAATGAAATTGTGCCTGCTCCCATGGTGAGGCCTACATGCTCACGACTGCCTCCTCACCCATCCCTCTACACCAATTCACTCCCAACCACACAGTCCTTGTGGTTATTTGCAGTATGAGGATATTTTTGGTGACGAGTCAGATGAAGGTGACTTTTTTCTGGTTTTAGTCAAGTTGAATCAGAAAATAGTATTACCATGCCTGTCACTAGTCCCAGTGGAGTGGGTGGTGTTACCAAGCGTTTGTCGCGTCAGCGCTTTACCCAGCCAAATGCCGCCGCATGGAACCACATGAAGACAAAGAACAAAGCCCCTCACGTTCACATGATTTTACCTCATCTTCATTTTGCACCCATGCTGTGCGTCGACAAGCTTCAGCTCCTGGTCCACTGTGTGCAATGATTCCTCGCCGTGGTGTCGCTGTTGCATCTCAAAGGACCAAGGTGTACAGTGGTACCTCCACTTACAAATTCAGGGCGTAACAGGTTGGCCTTTTCAGGCCAAATTCAGGGAGACAGGTTGTAACTCGAAACGAATTTCCCATATGAAATATTGTAAATTGAATTAATCCGTTCCACACCCAAAATATTAACTTAAAATAAATTTTATACCAAATACCACTCTTTTGTACTAGCTACAGTACAGTACAGTATTGTACACTTACATCGCATCAGGCTTGGATACTCATGTGCATGGGAAATTCTTACAGGTTCCAGAAGATGAGAGGAAATGTCAGCACTGTGGAGAAATACCCGACAAACCACTGGAACATTATCTAACACAGTGCCACAGTTACAAACCCATTAAGATTTCAACTTCGATTCAACAGAGCAGAAGAAGTTGTTAACACATATGGCAAAATCTTACTGAGGCGGCCATACGAGTCATAAAACTCATACTCCGCCCAAGTAAAACAGAAATAAGCAACACTTAGTGGTGGGCCAGCCAGAGGCTGTAGGGCCCACACAGGACATTCCCTCGCAAAAAAAAAAAA
>WNGS01166036.1:0-19497 GCA_020271785.1 Procambarus virginalis | reverse complement strand
CCTACCCAGAGACTAGAACCAGAATCTGAGCCCCTCAACAGAGGCATATGGCATTGATGAAATAAAATCACCATATTACAAACTTTGCAAATAGGATCTGAGACTATATGTGCCTATATGGTATGCATTTAAGAAGTACCAAGGAAAAGTAAATACAAGAGAGAAAGCCTTACCAAATATTCTTCAGTGCCATACAAGGACATAAACTGTTGGTCATCCTGAAGTTCACGTGCAGCACCAAAATCAGTTAACTTGTATATTGTTGAACCATCGACATCTATGAACTTCATGATATTGCCTGGTTTAAGGTCACGGTGAACAAGGTTATTATCTCGTAAATGCTTCATACCAGCAGCTGTAGGACACAAAATAAAAGAGAAAATTTGTTTATAATTAATAAATGTTTTTATAAAAACAATATGTAGTACTGGGTATATACAGTAATTAACAATGCATGCATTATTTATAATATAAACTATAAAAACATTAATTTATTTTTTATTTATTTATACAAGAGTTCTTACATTCTTGTACAGCCACTAGCATGCATAGCATTTTGGGCAAGTCCTTAATCCTAATACCTTAACTTTCAAATGACCCACCAAATCGTTTACCAACCAGGTAACCATTTTACTGTTGGGTAAACAGAGGATACAGTTAAGGACTGGTGCCCAGTAAATCATTCACGGCCAGGATACGAACCCAAGCCAAAGCACTCCCGAAATGCCAGACAAGTGTCTTACCACTTCGCTATGGGGACTGCTAACATTTAATAACACTAGTCATATAAAACAGCCATATTACAATTAAATGATACTGTAAACTGTATTACAATATTTAAAATTAATAAATAAAATAATATTAAATAATAATAATAACAAAATTATTATTCATTTAACAATCAATTTTACTGCTAAAAGGGCATATAATAATAACACTGTAGTATCTATGAATAAATGTGAAAAACCCAGCATTGAATGTAATGAAAAGACTCTTTCTGTAGAGCCCCCAGTGGCTCTACAGAAAGTGGCTCCCCAAAAGTGGCTCTACAGAAAGTGGCTCCCCAAAGCTAGCTTGCAGTGATTGTTCCCTACAAAAGGTCAAATCAGTTGTGGAAGTTCATTTTAGCCAATTGGGGGACCAGGGCCAAAATGTGGTCCCCGTCACAAAGATGCAGAGTAGGTAACACTCTGCCATCCCACTGGGAAAGCATTATAAAAATCCGTGAACCAACATACCACTGCTGCATTCAAGGAGACCGAAGCCTCGAAACTGCTAAACGGACTTCCCCAAATAATGTAAAAAAATGAACAACTGTCTCAATGCAAGCGAGGAGTCACAATAACGTGGCTAAAAAATGTTGACCAAACCACACACTATAAAGTGAAGGGATGACGATGTTTTAGTCCGTCCTGGACCATTCAGGAGGAGGACAGAAAATGCTATACATATAATAATATACATACAATAATATACACTACACGGCAGTGAGGAGAGAGGCAGAAAGAAATTTTGAAAAAGGGATTGCAGACAAATGTAAAACAGAACCAGGTCTATTCTATAAATTCATAAACAACAAATTGCAGATAAAGGATAATATTCAGAGGTTGAAAATGGGAAATAGATTCACGGAAAATGAAAAGGAAATGTGTTGAACATTAAACGAAAAGTTCCAAAGTGTGTTTGTACAAAATGAAATCTTCAGGGAACCAGATACAATAAAAATTCCAGAGAACAACAGAGGTGTCTAGAGACAAAGTGGAAAAAATGCTCAAGGAGCTAAATAAGAACAAAGCAGTTCGTCCAGATGGAGTTTCACCATGGGTTCTGAGAGAATGTGCACCTGAGCTCAGCATTCCTCTTCAACTGATTTTTCAGGCATCCCTGTTTACAGGAGTTGTAGCTGATGTGTGGAAAAAGGCTAACATAGTTCCAATCTACAAAAGTGGAAGCAGGGAAGACCCCCTTAATTATAGACTGGTATCATTGACAAGTGTAATAGTCAAAATATTGGAAAAAATAATTAAAACTAAATGGGTTGAACACCTGGAGAGAAATGATATAATATCAGACAGACAGTATGGTTTTCGATCTGGAAGATCCTGTGTATCGAATTTACTCAGTTTCTATGATCGAGCAACAGAGATATTACAGGAAAGAGATGGTTGGGTTGACCGCATCTATCTGGACCTAAAAAAGGCTTTCGACAGAGTTCCACATAAGAGATTGTTCTGGAAACTGAAAAATATTGGAGGGGTGACAGGTAAGCTTCTAACATGGATGAAAAACTTTCTGACTGATAGAAAAATGAGGGCTGTGATCAGAGGCAATGTATCGGACTGGAGAAATGTCACAAGTGGAGTACCACAGGGTTCAGTTCTTGCACCAGTGATGTTTATTGTCTTCATAAATGATCTACCAGTTGGTATACAGAATTATATGAACATGTTTGCTGATGATCTTGCGTAGTACTTGCGTTTAAATCTTGCGTAGTACTCCAAAGCATCACATGATGCGATGCGCAATTTACTGCAAGTCGGTCAAAGCATCATATGATGCGATGCACAGTTGAAGGGTTAAGAAAAGAGCCTTAGAAAAACAGACCTGAACCGAGGGGCCCCCACAAACCGAGGAGAAGAGAGAAGTGAGAGCACCCGGTCCAACGACCATGATGGCTCAGGCGGAGCATGAGCAGGCCAGAGGTGAAACAACGTCTGAGAACGCTTGTGGAACGGAGCAGTAGACACATCCACCCCGAAAGCAAGCTGCAGCGGCTCCGCCAGAGTCGCACAAAATGAGGTGACAGATTTTAGCACAAGAGGACGGTCCTGAAACAACTAAGAGAGTGAGAGAGTGTCTCTCAAGATTCTCCCACAGCTGACTTGAATGGCTCATTGCAGTGCACAGTGCACCGAACTGAGTGCACAAGGCCCTATCTCTCTTAATCCTGGATAGTGACCTGGCATGTTGGGTATCTCCAGAATGCCCACTTAAACAGGAACACTTTCATAATACGGAGGCCGCCATATATCCAGGCAGGAAGTAGATACAGGGAGTTAAGCATACTTGCCACCAAAGGGTCAGTGGGTACATTGGCCGGTGCGGAGCGTGAGAGAGGAGAGGGAACACCTGCGAGGCGACAGTGTGACCCTGAGGTCAACCTCAACCGGCCAGATGGAGAATAACAGCTGTGACGTGTTCATGACGTCACCTCTCCTACTGATCATCGAACGTTCAATATGATTGGTTCCCTCTCATTTGCTGCAATGCTATTGGTCAAATTGTAACTCTTTTGTGCTGTGTGCCATGAGATGCCGGCAGCCCTTGTAGAGCATTCAAGTGAGGGAGCCTGTACACAGAGGACGTGTTCTGTTCTGTCTATTCGGCCAATAGGCTGAACACCGTCCTTTCCTCACTGTCAAGTTAAACTCAGCGTCTTTTCGATATACCAACACTCGCTCGGAATCACGAGTGTGAGTATATTGTTCAGAAGCCTAAAGTGACAAATCTCCAGACCAAAACAGACTGGTATCAGGTAACCCCTGGTGACAAAGATCGTTGTGAGTGACTTAGAGTGAACTAAGGCAGTACTGCCGCCTAAGTAATCTGTGTGTGACTTTACCACAGTGTACCTGTACCACAGTGTACAGTGTAGTGCATGGTACCATATAACCTGCAGCCGCCAGCCGTCACTCTGTCCCGAGCGTGAAGCCTCGAGCGCCCGCCGCCACCCTCACTACTACGTGACGTCACCACCTTACTCACCGCCAGTGCCAGTGTGTGTGCTTGTGTCTGTCTGTTAAGCATACAGCACGCCTTACTGCAAGTACCCTCCGTGTCTACGAGCGAAACCAGCTATGAGGCCACCTACGAGTGCTTGTATAAATGTGCCTGAGTGAGTGAGTAAGGAAAGGTACCTTATCTGTAAGTACAAGATCTTGTCATTGTTTTATTGTGTCTGTGTTGATCTGAGGTATCAACCACAATTCTCACCTTACACCTGTCGCAGGTTATAGGTGAATCGGCGGTGAATGGGTGGTTATTTGTGTGGTATCACATCATTTCACTCGTCTGTGAATGTGAGCTTCACATAGACCACACATTTAGTTATTGTGTGTGATTATCATTGTGCATGTTATTGCCTGTCCCATTGACAGTGTATTTGTGATTTATTGCATATATTTATTACCGAGTATCCGGTTGGAACTCTTGTGATCTCTTTGCATACCGGCAGTTAGGTTGCCGTGTTAATGATTGGCTGCCAACTGTGTTAAGTTAGATGTTTCTCCACGAGTGGATACGAGTCGATTAGCCAGACGTCAAGGGTCTCGCTAATATAACCATAGCTTTGCTGACGCCAATCTAAAGTAAATCAAGCACCCTGTGTATTAGTGGTTAAGTTAGTAAATAAACTACTGTTAAGCTTTATGCGGTGTTTCCGTTGAACCACTTCTGAATACTGCCAACATTAGTCAAGCCTTCAGCTCTAGGTGTCTTCAACACCGAGTTGCCTAATTCACTAAACTATAAATGTGATGAGGAGCCTAGGAGTCCCTTAAAGTGTTAAATCTTTGAGAAGATTCCAACGATCAACATGGAGCAGGACCAGGTGAGGCTAGTCTGAGAAGGGACCCTCAAGGATTCTAAATCGACCTTGCTCCCAGGCCCTGTACGGTTGCTCTCGTATTTTCTATTCTGCTAATTCCGACAGTTTCGTGAAGCGTCTGCAACATGTACATTGGCGACGTATTCATTGCAGTCGTGAAAGCAAAAAAGAAAACCCCCTCAGAGAGAAAGGGCAAAACAACCTAATCAGAATCGAAGACAACCTACAAAGAAACAAAAATTTGCCAAAAGGACCGCCAGGAAATTTCATACTGCCATTTAGACAAAACTCCCAGGTGGGACACCATCAACTAAGCCACCTGATCACCATACAAGTGGTGATACACCTGCGTCAAAGAGACCAGATGCGAAGAGTGGAGGAGAAGATCGAACCAGCCACGTAATGGACTGGACCGGTCTGTTGAAAGAGGCGGAGCCGCGGGAAGACTCTTGGGTTCGGACATCGAGCAAGAAGCGCCTGAAACCAAGGGTGGCCCGGCCACCAAGGAGCCAACAGGACTACTGTCCCTTGGCAAGTCTCCAAACAAGCCAGGATCCAGAGCAACAACCGGACCGGAGGGAAGAGGTACAAGTAACTCCGCCTCGACCAGTCCAGCCGAAAGGCATCGACTCCGACGGCCTCGCAGTCTGGGAAGGGCGCCACGAACTGGAAGACGCCTCAACCACACCGATGCGAATAGGTCCACCTCTGGGCGCCCGTACGTCCGGCAGAGCCAACTTAACAAGTCAGCATCGACCATCCATTCCATGAAAAGGGGAATGAACCGTGACAGGCCGTCCGCCAGGACGTTTGACACTCCCTGAACATGAACCGCCAGGAGAGCCAAACTCCGAAAACTCAGCAGACGAGTCACCCGAAGCGACCAGCCCCAGAACCAAGGACCGCATCAAATTCCCGCAGTTCAGGCAATGAACCACCGGGGAGCAGTCCAAACAGAACCGAATCATTGCTCCTCGAGCGACCCAAATCCTCTGAAGCGAATGCCACACCGCCACAAACTCCCTCACCATGCTGTGAGCGCGACGGAAAGAAGGACCCCACCGACCATGGCCGGCCTGGTGAGCACTTGTCACAAAACCCCAGCCAAGAGACGAGGCATCTGTGAACACATTGAGCGAGGGCTCGGGGAGGCATCACGGCACAGAATCCTGAAAAACCAGTAAAGGAAGCCAGTGACGCAGCTGACGCAAGGCTCCCGGGATCTGAACCCATTGATCGCGAGGGCAGCAGAAGGGACGACCCTGAAGAAACCAGAACATCTGCCGAAGCCGGATCCGACCCGATGGGTAGACCAGCACAGCGAAGTTCAGGCTCCCACAGAGCTGCTCAAACAACCAACATGTGACCTGGGTACCCTCCAAAAACCACCGGAGGCGGGACCGCAGCTGCAACAGCGTCACAGGAGGGAGAGACAAGGAAGCAGTCCGAGAGTCCCACACTAGACCCAGCCAAGTCCGAACCTGAGAGGGAACCATAAGGGACTTCCTCCAGATCACCACAAACCCGAACCCGGCGAGCTGGGAAAGAACCATATTCCTGGCGAGCAGACACGAACTGGCTGGGAGCCCACACCAGCCAGTCGTTGAGGTAAGCCAGAACTTGAACCCCTAACAGAAGCAAACAGGTCACCACAACCCGATAAGGCGTGTGAACACTCGGGGTGCCAGATTTAAGCCGAATGGAAGGCAATGAAAGCGGTAAGCTTGTCGCCCCACGACAAAACCGAGCCAGTCACTGAAACCCGGATGAATCGGGATGCGTACAATAAAATTATAAAATCAAAACACATCCCGGAGGACCCGAGACACCATCCAGGCACCCAGTGCCAAAAGCAGCCGGACCTGAGACAGAGTGGTCATCCTAAAGGAGGGGGCAAAAGTCTCAGGAATTCAGACTAGACAACTCCAGGACGAATCACAGATCTGCACAGTCCCGTTTCGAAACTGAAAAGAGGTAGAACCCACCTGAGGGACATTGTCGTTTCGACCACACCCAATCGAACCCACCCCTGGATGACCTGACAGAGCACAGGAGAAGAGGCCCGCCCTGCCAGCCCTGATCCCCCCGAAGGAGGAGGAGCGACCCAGTGCCACCACAGGTCGGAGGAAACGACCCGAATTGCCCACGAATCATGGGACCAGGCGAGAGCAAACAGTGCGAGCCTCCCCCCGTATCGCCCCATCAACGGGGCAACCCGCGAAAGGGCCAACGACCTCCACGAGAGCCCAACCGATGCTAAGAGTGATCACTGCGCCGACCAGAACACCGACGGCTCCAAAAGAGGTGCTGGCCCCGAATTTGGCACTACTAGCTTATGACGACCGAAGGAACCCCAAGACCTGGCACGACCCTTCCGGACAGGACCTCCATGCCCCCCTCCCCCCTACGGAGAACCTACAAGTCCGACAAAGGCTGTCACAGGACGAAGCGGCTTGCAGAAAAAGCACCACCGCAGACTCTGCAAACAGCAACAGACAAAAAGGTGATGAAAATCTAAGAGGCAGGGCCAAAAAGATTCCAAAATTTGGATGAGCACCACCTGTCAGCACGCAAGGTGAGAAGCGAAGAACAGATGCCGCCTCCCTCAGAAACGGCACATACAACTACACCAGAGCAGCCGGCACCCGAGCTGCCAAAGCAAGCACACCGTACCCTGGCGCGGAACCCAGCTCCTCCACACCCAGAGCGAGACAGTCCGAAGACAGCTCCAGCAGGGAAAAGAAGCGCAAGAACCGAAGCCAAGTGCTCACAGGCGCACAAATCCTCGGCCACCAGGAATGCCGAAAGGGAACCTGCACGTGAAGTCACACCTGGCCGACATCATAAGGAAGGAACGGGAGCAAACTAGCACACCTTGAGGTACTCCAACTCACCCCCAGTAAAACCTGAACGACGTTAAGCAAATCTCGCCATTCAAGTGTGCATTCCAACAGGATGAATGCCAAGCCCCCCAAAGAAGAAAAGGCAGTCTGCAAACCAGGAAGACTCTGGCACTTTGTAATGCACCCAATAAAGAAAAGAGGAGCAAAACTTAAAAAGGCGGCTTCATTATCGAGGAGTAATCCGGGTCTCGCAGAAGGTAAGCTGCAAGGGGCCTCCCACACCTTCCTCGGTAGGATGCGGGAAGCCAAAAAACCTCCAGAAGGAGGGAACCAAAGAACCCAAGGGAATTCGAACCCGAACCCGGGGAGGAGTCGAATTCGTAACAAAAACATACAGGGAGGGGGAAAGGAAAAAACCCCTCCCCTTGTAACAACAAGCCCTGCACTGAGGGTACCAAACACCCAAGCAGAGACAAGTGGGGCTCAGGCCCCCCAAGTCAACTCCTCCCCGGCCCCGAATCCTGCACGTCAGGACCTGGGGCCGAGCCATCCTCCAAACCCTCTACCTTTGGAGAAAAAGCAGAGTCCACCGGAAAAGCAGGGATGAAAGGGGCCCGGTGGCATGGCCCAAAAGCTCTGGCAGGAGGACCAGGCTTGAATGCCTCCGCCACCAATCCAGAGAGGGCAATCCCCGAAGCCACCCTAGTCTCACTACAGTATAATTCAGCGGGGCAGCTGCGGGGTATCCGGAAAGGCAACCAACCTCGCACGTTGATATATTGGACTTTTACCCAAGATTAACCATGTAATGTATCAATTATACAATGTATGTGATGTAACTATAACCTGAGCTTGTAAAAGCACCTTAATCGCCTTCAGTGATTAAGTGCTTAATTGCACACTAGTTTCTCTATCAGCTATCTGACCCTGTCAGAGTAAAAGACACAAATGTATGTAATTACCTAAGTGTAATTACCTAAGTGTAGTTACAGGATGAGAGCTACGCTCGTGGTGTCCCGTCTTCCCAGCACTCTTTGTCATATAACGCTTTGAAACTACTGACGGTCTTGGCCTCCACCACCTTCTCCCCTAACTTGTTCCAACCGTCTACCACTCTGTTTGCGAAAGTGAATTTTCTTATATTTCTTCGGCATCTGTGTTTAGCTAGTTTATATCTATGACCTCTTGTTCTTAAGTTCCAGGTCTCAGGAAATCTTCCCTATCGATTTTATCAATTCCTGTTACTATTTTGTATGTAGTGATCATATCACCTCTTTTTCTTCTGTCTTCTAGTTTTGGCATATTTAATGCCTCTAACCTCTCCTCGTAGCTCTTGCCCTTCAGTTCTGGGAGCCACTTAGTAGCATGTCTTTGCACCTTTTCCAGTTTGTTGATGTGCTTCTTAAGATATGGGCACCACACAACCGCTGCATATTCTAGCTTTGGCCTAACAAAAGTCGTGAACAATTTCTTTAGTATATCGCCATCCATGTATTTAAAAGCAATTCTGAAGTTAGAAAGCGTGGCATAGGCTCCTCGCACAATATTCTTTATGTGGTCCTCAGGTGATAGTTTTCTATCTAGAACCACCCCTAGATCTCTTTCTTTATCAGAATTCTTTAAAGATTTCTCACATAATATATAGGTTGTGTGGGGTCTATGTTCTCCTATTCCACATTCCATAACATGGCATTTATTAACATTAAATTCCATTTGCCAAGTGGTGCTCCATATACTTATTTTGTCCAGGTCATCTTGAAGGGCATGACAATCATCTAAGTTTCTTATCCTTCCTATTATCTTAGCATCATCAGCAAACATGTTCATATAATTCTGAATACATTTATGTAGACAATAAACATCACTGGTGCAAGAACTGAACCCTGTGGTACTCCACTTGTGACATTTCTCCAGTCCGATACATTGCCTCTGATCACTGCCCTCATTTTTCTATCAGTCAGAAAATTTTTCATCCATGTTAGAAGCTTACCTGTCACCCCTCCAATATTTTCCAGTTTCCAGAACAACCTCTTATGTGGAACTCTGTCGAAAGCCTTTTTTAGGTCCAGATAGATGCAGTCAACCCAACCATCTCTTTCCTGTAATATCTCTGTTGCTCGATCATAGAAACTGAGTAAATTCGATACACAGGATCTTCCAGATCGAAAACCATACTGTCTGTCTGATATTATATCATTTCTCTCCAGGTGTTCTACCCATTTAGTTTTAATTATTTTTTCCAATATTTTGACTATTACACTTGTCAATGATACCGGTCTATAATTAAGGGGGTCTTCCCTGCTTCCACTTTTGTAGATTGGAACTATGTTAGCCTTTTTCCACACATCAGCTACAACTCCTGTAAACAGGGATGCCTGAAAAATCAGTTGAAGAGGAATGCTGAGCTCAGGTGCACATTCTCTCAGAACCCATGGTGAAACTCCATCTGGACCAACTGCTTTGTTCTTATTTAGCTCCTTGAGCATTTTTTCCACTTCGTCTCTAGACACCTCTATGTGCTCTATGTTGTTCTCTGGAATTCTTATTGTATCTGGTTCCCTGAAGATTTCATTTTGTACAAACACACTTTGGAACTTTTCGTTTAATGTTTCACACATTTCCTTTTCATTTTCCGTGAATCTATTTCCCATTTTCAACCTCTGAATATTATCCTTTACCTGCAATTTGTTGTTTATGAATTTATAGAATAGACCTGGTTCTGTTTTACATTTGTCTGCAATCCCTTTTTCAAAATTTCTTTCTGCCTCTCTCCTCACTGCCGTGTAGTTGTTTCTCGCATCTTTGTATCGCTGGTATGTTTGGGGGTTTGGCCTCTTCCTGTATTGATTCCATTTTTGTGTCTTTTGGTCTCTGGCCCTCTCGCACTTTCTGTTGAACCAATCCTGTTTCCTAGTTCTGCTTCTCTGTTTTGGTATAAATTTTTTGTGCCTTTATCATATATTTCACAAAACTTGACATACATCTCATTCACTTCCTTGCCTAGCAACAAGTCTGTCCAATTATACTCACTAAAAAATTTTCTAAGGTTGCCATAATGTCCTCTCCTAAAGTCAGGTTTTTCAATTGCATCGACCGTCATATTTTCTTCCAGATTATAACGCATTGCATACTTTATTCCCAAAAAGACATGGTCACTTTTACCCAAGGGAGGAAGGTACTGAATGTCAAATATTTCTTCCTCCTTCCTGGTAAATATCAAATCTAGCATGGAGGGAACGTCCCCTTCCCTCATCCTCGTAGCTTGTTTAACATGTTGATACAAGAATGTTTCCAGGATGAGGTCTACAAATTTACAGGTCCAGAAATCTTCTGTTTTAGCTTCATATGCTTCCCAGTCTATGGATTTCAAGTTGAAGTCGCCGACTATCAACAGTCGTGAACTATCGTTATCCGCTCTCGCTATGATCTCTCTCATTATTGTTATAAGACCTTCTCGTTTACTATCTAGCTCCTCCTTTGACCATGTGCTGCTTAGCGGTGGACTATATGCATTTATGATCATTAGTTTATCATCCTCATGGCAGATCTCTAGTGCTATTATGTCAACTTCTTGTGGATTGGCAGTCATTATTTCGTTCACCTTTAGGTGTTCTTTCACCAGCACAGCAACACCACCGCCTTTCCTAATTTTTCTGTCTCGTCTCCAAATTGAGTAGCCCCTTGGGAATATGACCTCATTTAAAATAACATCTTCAAGTTTTGTCTCCGTGAGTGCAACAATGTCTGGTGTCTGCAGCTATATTACATCACTTAACTCCAGTATCTTTGATCTTACTCCATCTATGTTAGTGTATGCAATCTTCAGGAACTTGTTCCCCCTCTTCTTATTTTCACTCCCCCTTTCTCTAATGATTTTGTTGGTTTGCCTTTATGTACCACTTTACTGGTCTGCCTACCCCTATCACTTTGTAGAAAAAAGAATTGATTTCTTCTTCATTCCTGCTCTCATTTAAACGTTTTGCCTCAGCGAGGTTCAGTTACAGCTTCTCTCTATCTTCTTTTGAAAGATCTTGTCTTAACGACCACACTTTCCCATCCTCATCACTTTGTAATTTTCTAGCATTCCTTAGTACTTCTTCCATCTGTTTGGCACCATTTAGGGTGATCCTCAAAGGTCGATCTTTCCCTTTTACATATCTGCCTATTCTCCTGTAGTCGCACACATTCTCTATGGTTGTAAGACCTTCCACGAGGCCAACAATTTTATCTACTACTTTCGCTTCTTCTACAGCTCTTTCTGACCTAGATGTTATCTCCTTTTCTTTGCAGCCAAAAATTATCAGGGACTTACTTCGATCAACTGTGTTTTTGCACCAACACCAACATATACATACACACAACGTGTGTGTGTATGTATAAGTATATATGGAAGCTGATCAGAATTACATTTCACCTTTGTAAATGCACATTAATGACACTATGTAAAAGACACATCGAACACTTTATGTAGGGGATTACGTAAATCTGTGTATCTATGTATTTACGTAAGTAGGTTAGCTTAGCATTTTAAAAGCACCGAATCACCTTCTGTGGTTGATTGTTCAATAAACCCCTGAACTATATGTTTAACACATCTCTAACCCTGTCCATGGAGGACAGAAGAAAATGTATATATGCTGATTAGCATTGTAAATGTGTGGCCACATCTGTGGTAGAAAATATTAAAAGAAAAAAAAAACGTTGCTGCAACTTAAACTTTGCATGCAACGCTAAAACTGTCTGCACCCAAATATCAGTCTCAGTGGACTGGGTGAATGGAGTACAAGCAAAGAACACCACTCGCAGGACTCCGGGTCATAGGTGTCACTGACCCCAACAAGCAGCAAGGCGGAGGCAGATGGTGAATGTCACCCCAAAACAGAGGGATAGAGCAACTTTCAAACTCACACAAGGCTAGGTGGGACTCAGAGGTCTCCTACATTGGACCACCGAGCCCCAACGGGGGTTTCCAGGGCCCTTAGGCTGACTGCTAAGGGAAGCCCAGGCGAGGTACTGCTAAACAATTATCCTAGAGCTACCAAGGAAACAATCTAAAAGCTGAACCCCTGCGACGTGTGCAAGCACAGGGACCTAGTAGAGGGCCACCAAAAACCTACCTGTGGTCCTACTACCACACCTGGCAGACCCCTGCCAGGCAACACAAAACAAAAACAAAAGAAAAACCCCGCAAAAGCACAACGTGTCCAGGAGAATAGAACCGGTCGCTATGCGTATATCAGACAGCTGCACAGTACCTCGTGCCCCAGCCAGCAACGAAACTACCTCCTAACCCAAGGGAAACAGGATTAAGAACCACCCCAGCTGAACCCCCAAGGGCAGGCAATCACCGAGCAGCAACAGAACCACACGAAGGTAGCAGCTCCTGAACGGCTCATGGAAGATAACCCTGAGGCCACAAAGGCAGTACTTACAGGGCACCTAGAGAAGGCAGCCCTAGGTGCATGCAGCCCCAGTACTCTTGTGTTATATCTGGCTCACATACCACCAAAACAGAGCAACAACACCGCACTGCAGCACTGTGGAAAGAGTGGAGCTAAAGCGATTGACCATCACCAACACAACAGCCTCTTGAACTGAGGAGAGTTGCCGGCGTGGAGATCTGGGACCCCCTTGTCCCCCTCCCGGGGAGGGGGGGTTGCGCAGACAGATGCGCGGCGTTTGTGGTGACATCATACTTGTTTCCTTTGTTTTGATTGGGGAGTTCTGTTGCTAGTTTGGATTTTGGTTTGCAATTTATTTCATCAGCAGTAGTTTGTTATGGAATTCCTACCTTTCTGTGTGCCTGAACTGGTAGATGGCTAACAAAGACTGCTTCCAATTACATGGGGGTATCTTTAGGCCATTGCTCCTAGTGCCTCTCTTGAGGGGTGCCAGGTTCTGGCTCTGGTCCCCGGTAGGCTTAGAACTCCTTCGATTGACTGTTGCCATGGTCTAATATATACACATCAGCCTGGTATAGCTCCGGGGAGCCGAAGGGGCTCTCCACAGAAAATATTAGAAAATTTACTTTTGCAAAAAGAGTAGTAGATGGTTGGAACAGACTAAATGAGAAGGTACTGGAGGCCACAACCGTCAGTAGTTTCAAAGCGTTATATGACAAAGAGTACCGGGAAGATGGGACACCACGAGTGTTGCCATCATCCTGTAACTACACTTGGGTAATTACTTGATCATTAATATAGCTTCAGGGAGTCTCCGGGGCTCCCCACAGAAACCAGTCAAATCACACTATTGAAAGAAAAAGCCATGTAAACCTATGTAAAAGATTTAGGAGTGATGATATCTGAAGACCTTACTTTTAAAGAACATAACACAGTTACTGTCACAACTTCAAGAAAAAATGACAGGTTGGATAACAGGAACCTTCCAAACAAGAGATGTCCCATCAATGAAGATACTTTTTAAGACAGTAGTGCTTTCTAGAGTGGAATATTCTTGCACTCTAGATAGCAATGAACTAGGCTTGGAGACTGGTTTTGCAATGTAATACTGAAGTACACTTGACAGTGAAGAAGGTAAACTATTAAAAATGCCCGTAAAATACAATTCAGCCATGCTATGCAACTTAAAATTTAACAATGGATTAACAAGCATGTAATGGAAGTGACAGCTGAATAACCACATCACCAACCAACCTAAGTGTGACAGCACCAAGATGAACTCTCCTTCTTCTAGGCCATGGCTGTTCTCCGGGTCATCAAGTATGTTGAACAATGAGCCTCCCGTACACAGCTCCATAACGATCACCTTGCCTCGTCCTTCTTGCTAATGTCGGAATCAGTGATACAAATCAATTATAGTAATACAGATATTAAATGAGAGGATATTTATATTGTACATTATATAATTATATAACAAGAGTTGTTTAACAAAACAAATATATTCCAAGTCTTTGTAAGCATTAATTTTCCACCCATTCTTTTAACAAGTTCAATAATTAAAATATATGTACATGACACTATTGTAATACAGATAGGCAAAGATGTTTCTCCACAATCCAGTACTTCCACATTGATTATTACACAGTATCTACCTTATTACACATGCCATGCAATCATACAGCTGAAGCAATTACCAACATACTTTCATAGAAACATGTTGAAATATTGACATAGAAACCTAATTCGCAGTATGTCAACTTACTGTGAATTAAATTATAATCTTAACTAATTAATTACCACTGACATGGCCAACAGCTGTACTGTAACTTGTTCAATTCAAAGCCAAATCATGAAGTATTTGCACCAAGGAAACTTTGCTACTTCTATATCCTTATCAAACTATTCTTTTCTGTGAGGGAGCCGACGGAGGCACCCTGGAGCTATCGGACTGATATTAGCTATCATTAGCTATGTCTGGGGCTTCAGTCTTACGGAGTTTGAGCCTACCAGGGACCACGAGCCAGAACCTGGTCCCTTCAGAGAGGCACAGGGAGCATTGGCCTATGAAACTCCCTGTATGAGAGTAGTCATGTCTGCCATCAACTGGGGTTAGACACCCAAAAAAGGTAGGCACCGTAAAACAGACCTCAACTGGAAGGAAAATTGCACCTCGAGACTGAACAGAGGCTAGAAATTCCCCCAAGGAAAACAAGATAACAAGCAAAACATCATCACACTCCTGTCATGATAACAACCCCTCCCCCCTCCCCCGCGAGAGGGGAGGGGGGCCCCAGCTCATCGAGCCAGCCACCGGACTGCTAGTTCCTCGACTGAAGCCGACTGGGGCAGTTGTCTACTCTGGTTGCTGAGTAGAATAATCTGACAGGATTTTTACCCATGCGGTGGTACCTGCTGTATGTTGGCGCAGTGGCCAGGAGTTCAGTACCCAGGGCTGCATGCACTTAGGGCTCTCTTCCCTTCCCTAAGCGTATCATCGGGTTCCCACTCTTGTAGAGGTAGAGGTTGCTTGGCTTCTGCCTCGCCCTTGGGGTCAGCATAGGTCTTGGTGCTTTTGTTTGGCCCTGGGTAGGGGGATGGTTGTTGTTGGTTAGGGGTGCACTGGGCTGCACAGCTTGCATAACCGCATCGACCGTCTCTCTCTCTCTCTCTGGTCTCCTGGGTTGTGGTATTTCCTCGAGTTCTTTTTCTCCTTTTAGTTTCTTTATTGCCTATTGGGACGCTGCCAGTGTTCCCCGTGGTTGCCCCCTTCACAGGGGGCCAGTTTGCCCAATTACCTGGTTGATACCTGGTTGATGGGGTTCTGGGAGTTCTTCTACTCCCCAAGCCCAGCCCGAGGCCAGGCTTGACTTGTGAGAGTTTGGTCCACCAGGCTGTTGCTTGGAGCGGCCCGCAGGCCCACATACCCACCACAGCCCGGTTGGTCCGGAACATCTTTTAGAAAACAGTCTAGTTTCTCTTGAAGATGTCCACGGTTGTTCCGGCAATATTCCTTATAGTCGCTGGGAGGATGTTGAACAGCCGCAGACCTCTGATGTTTATACAGTGTTCTCGGATTGTGCCTGTGGCACCTCTGCTCTTCACTGTTTCTATTCTGCATTATCTTCCATATCGTTCACTTCAGTACGTTGTTATTTTACTGTGTAGATTAGGGACCTGGCATTCCAGTATTTTCCATGTGTATATTATTTGGTATCTCTCTTGTCTCCTTTCTAGTGAGTACATTTGGAGAGCTTTGAGACGATCCCAATAATTTAGGTGCTTTATCGCGTCTATGCGTGACGTATATGTTCTCTGTATTCCCTCTATTTCAGCAATCTCTCCTGCTCTGAAGGGGAAAGTGAGTACTGAGCAGTACTCGAGATGGGACAACACCAGTGACTTGAAGAGTACAACCATCGTGATGGGATCCCTGGATTTGAAAGTTCTCGTAATCCATCCTATTATTTTTCTGGCCGACGCAATATTTCCTTGGTTATGCTCCCTAAACGTTAGATCGTCGGACATCATTATTCCCAAATCTTTAACATGCTGTTTACCTATTACGGGCAGATTCGATTGTGTTTTGTACCCTTTATTATGTTTCAGGTCCTCATTTTTGCCGTACCCGAGTACCTGAATTTATCGCATTTAAACATCATGTTATTTTCTGCTGCCCAATCGAAACTTTGTTGATATCTGCTTGCAATTTTTCCATGTCTTCAGCAGAGGTAATTTTCATTTTCAATTAACGTACAGGGGTGATCAAAATGTTCGGCATTATGTTTATTGTTTGTGATGTGTGTCTATATATGTATGAACACGTTGTACT
The DNA here is from genome assembly GCA_020271785.1 of Procambarus virginalis. Taxonomy (NCBI): domain Eukaryota; kingdom Metazoa; phylum Arthropoda; class Malacostraca; order Decapoda; family Cambaridae; genus Procambarus; species Procambarus virginalis. Next base: position 2,817 of record WNGS01166036.1, on the reverse strand, counting down.
GAACGGGGGTGAGAATAGCTTGAGCTACCTCAAGCTATTCTCAAGCTGTGTATTTTACCTCAATAAACTTATTTCAATTTCAATTTCAACCGGCTTGGCAGCAGCAGTGCCTGGGCTTCCCATAGGGATACATCCCCCTGTGGACCCTGGAAACCCCCATCAGGGCTCGGTTGACCAATGGGTGTGTCCTCTGAGTCCCATCTCGCCTTGTGGGAGCTTGAGGGTTACTCGTTGCCCTAGTCTCATGGTGACAATTACCTGTTTTGCCTCCGTCATGCTGCTTGTTGGGTTGACGACACATTCGACCTGGGGTCTTGCGAGACTTGCCCTCTGCATGTTCTCCAGTTTACCCACTCTACTTTAGCTGCCGATAGGGATCAAGCAGCTTGCGCATTGCATGCTAGGTTTAGGTTGTTGCAACACACTAGCTTGGTTGTCCACACGAATGCTCCAGGGCTGCCCCGTTTTGGTTTTAGGGACCAGGTCTTGGGGGCGTTGGTCGCTTCAACCTTGGTTCAGTCCACGCCCCTCTGTCCAACCCTTGTTGGTGTAATTACCCAAGTGTAATTACCTAAGTGTAGTTACAATATGAGAGCTACGCTCGTGGTGTCCCATCTCCCCGCACTCTTTGTCATATAATGCTTTGAAATTACTGACGGTTTTGGCCTCCACCACCTTCTCACTTAACTTGTTCCAACCGTCTACCACTCTGTTTACAAAAGTGAATTTTCGTATATTTCTCCGGCAGCTTTGTTTCGTTAGTTTAAATCTATGACTTCTTGTTCTTGAAGTTCCAGGTCTCAGGAATTCTTCCCTGTCAATTTTATCAATTCCTGTTACTATTTTGAACGTAGTGATCATATTGCCTCTTTTTCTTCTATCTTCTAGTTTTTGCATATTTAATGCCTCTAACCTCTCCTCGTAGCTCTTGCCCTTCAGTTCTGGGAGCCACTTAGTAGCATGTCGTTGCACCTTTTCCAGTTTGTTGATGTGCTTCTTAAGATATGGGCACCATACAACCGTTGCATATTCCAGCTTTGGTCTAATAAAAGTTGTGAACAATTTCTTTAGTATTTCTCCATCCATGTATTTAAAAGCATTCTGAGGTTTAGACAGTGTAGCATAGGCTCCTCGCACAATGTTCTTAATGTGGTCCTCAGGTGACAGTTTTCTCTCTAGAACCACCCCTAGATCCCTTTCTTTGTCAGAATTCTTTAAAGATTTCTCACATAATTTATAGGTTGTGTGGGGTCTATGTTCTCCAATTCCACATTCCATTGTAACACCGTAGGTGTTTGGTTTAGTTTTATTTAATATATACACTTAGTTCAATGAGTCACAGACAGGGATTTGACAGACGCCAACTTGTCTGGCCTAGATCTCACACCTCTAAGTGTTAATTGACAACCAAGTGACCTGAGGTCAGCCAGGCGAATCTCACCTGGCTCTCGCTAATCTTATAATTGAGCCGGGTAGCCTTCAAACATGCCGACGTTTAAGGAGTGGCTTGGTAGAGTGCCGGAGGCTATCTAACTTGTGGGCGGAGTTAGCCACTAGGTTTCCCAATATATACTCGGAGAGCTATCGATTCAGGATGAGGAGAAGGACAGAAGAAGCAGAGCAATAGACAGAAGAACAGCCAGCAGCGGCCAGCCGTCCACACAGGCGGTCCGCTGGCGGGGCGGGACAGTCTGTCAACTACAGACCCCCCCCCCCCTCTCGCTATTCCACGGAGCTCAGACACTTGGTGAGTTGAACATTAAGGTGACTTAGTCGTGTTTACAAGTGTTGTGTGATGATCAGGGGCAGTCGAGTTGTAGGGTTCTCGAATTCTTGGATGATGACTCACTTTGAAAATAAATCTTTGACATCAAATTGGAGTCCTTAAATTATGATACTTAGTATGTGAAATATAATTGAAAGTTATTATTTAAATTGTGTTTAACTTTGTTCCCTAGAGTTTTGAATGAGTACATGATACAGATGAAACATACTAATAATGACCTAAGGATAACATCTTTTCGGAATATTGAGATTAATGAATACATGGTTAGAGTTGAAACATGGTAATAACCTGTATTGAGATACGGACAAGTTCCATTCCTTGTCTTGTATGTATATGATCTAGAATGGATGGTGGCAGCATTTTCTATTTTCTATTTCCTATTTCTCAATATACTATTTTCTACTTCTACTATCTACTCTTCTACTTCTACTATCTACTTTCCTACTTCTACCTATCTACCCTTCTACCTCGTCTACTTCTCCTACTCACTGCCTACTTACTCATTATTCTATTTCTTCCCCCCCCCCCCCCCGTTACACCATAACATGGCATTTATTCACATTAAATTCCATTTGCCAAGTGTTGCTCCATATACTTATTTTATCCAGGTCTTCTTGAAGGGCATGACAATCATCTAGGTTTTTTATCTTCCCTATTATCTTAGCATCATCAGCAAACATGTTCATGTAATTCTGTATTTCTACTGATAGATCGTTTATGTAGACAATGAACATTACCGGTGCAAGAACTGAACCTGTGGTACTCCACTCGTAACATTCCTCCAATCCGATACCTTGCCTCTGATTACGGCCCTCATTTTTCTGTCAGTTAGGAAATTTTTCATCCATGTTAGCAGCTTAGCTGTCACTCCTCCAATATTTTCCAGTTTCCAGAACAACCTCTTATGGGGAACTCTGTCGAAAGCATTTTTTAGGTCTAGATAGATGCAGTCAACCCAACATCTCTTTCCTGTAAAATCTCCGTGGCTCGATCATAAAAACTGAGCAAGTTCATTACGCAGGATCTTCCAG
>WNGS01166034.1:13912-29578 GCA_020271785.1 Procambarus virginalis | reverse complement strand
TCAAGGTGTCAGTAACTCAACAGGCAGCATGACAGAGGTAAAAGTGGCGACGTCACCTGGAGAAAGGGCACAGCAACCAACGATCCTGTACAAGACGGTTGGAACCCGGAAGACACTTCAATGGTCCCCCAGCCCAGACAGGGTTTCAGGGCCCGTAGGCTGATGCACGGGAAGCCTAGGCAAGGTGTTGCTAAACGGTTGGGGATAGCACTGAAAACCCTGGACATGTACATTCACGGGGCCTAGCAGAGGCCGCCAACACTACCAGTGGAACTATAGTCACACTGGCAGACCCCCCCAGGCAATTGAAAATAAAAACAAAAGAAAAACCCCGCAAAAGTACACTGTCTCCAGAGGCAACAGGAACCGGTCGCCACTTAGGTGGCAGGCTGTGCAACACCTTGACGCCCTAACCAGCACAATACCAATCCCTACCCAGGGCCAAACAAGGGCCCCAAGCCCCAGCTGGCTCCAAGGGCGAGGCAAATGCTGAGCAGCAAGAACCTCTACGGGAATGGTTCCCTCATGCCCCAGGGAAGATAACCCTATTACGCAAGGGTTATCTTCCAGGGCACTTAGGGAAGTCAGCCACTAAGCGCATGCAGCCCCGGCACTGATGAGGTACTCCTGGCCACCGCACAACACAACACACGGCAGTGAACGCCACACAAGGCAAACACCGCCTAAGAAACTGAGGCCAGAGAAGCGTCTATCCCGGTTGACATTAGCTTAGAAACTGAAGCTGGCAGCCGGCGCGGTAGGTCCGGGGCTTCCCCCTCCCCTTCTCAGGGCGGGGAGGGCTGCGCGGACGATCGGCGCGGCAGTAAAGTGTGATGTTTGCTTGTTTCCTTGGGAGTGTAGGGAGTTTCTACCTCTCTGTTCGGTTTTTTGTTTTAGATTTTTTACCATGTGGGGTTTGTTTTGTCATGCCTACCTTTCTGGGTGCCTGACCCCGGTCGATGGCAGATAAGGAAAACCCCAACCACAAGAGGGTTTTCCAGTGCCATTGCTCCCTGAAACCTCTCTGAAGGGGCCAGGTTCTGGCGTTGGTTCCTTGTAGGTCTGAACTCCTTAGCTAATGTCCCGGTCTAATATAACATACATTAGCCCGATAAGCTCCAGGGAGCCGTAGGGGCTCCCCCACAGAAAAAATTATATATAATATCCACTCATAAGTGGACCACATAACAAGTGAACCATATTAATCAAACACCTTCCTGCCTCTCCCCTCAATGCCTCCCTATGTCACTGCCTCCCAATCCTCCCTCAATGCCTCTCCCCCTCAATAACTCGCCTCTCAGGGCAAAATTAAAAAAAAAAAAAACAGGCTATGGAGGAGGGGAGCTACTGTACTAACGAGGGTCGAGTTAACTACTAACAGGGTTGAGGCTATGATACCCAGACGTGTCTGTCAGCTCCTGCTCGCATATGCCAGCTGTGCATAATTCATAAATAAAACTATTTATTTATAAAACTATAAAACTATAAATAAAACTATATTTGTTTAATTATTAAACAGAAAACAATAAAACATGTTAATGACTAATAATGTATATTAATACACGAAAATTAATATATTTTGGCATAAATATTTTACAGCTAAGATTGAAATTTTTAATACAGTATGGATGAGAGGTTTGACAGCCGTGCGTGGTCAGCAACCTTTCCCCTCTCCACCTACCTTACTGCTTCCCTACACTCCCTCTCTCTCTCCACTTCCACCTCCCCTGACAACACCTTCCACCACTGACCCCACCTGCCACCTTCCATCACCTGCCTCCCCCTGACACCTTCCACCACCTGCCTCCCCTGACACCTTCCACCATCTACCTCCCCTGACACCTTCCACCACCTGCCTTCCCTGACACCACCTTCCTCCATTGACACCACCTTCCTCCCGTGCCACCACCTCACACCACCTGCCTCCCCTGCCACCACCTTCCTCCCCTGACACCACCTGCCTCCCCCTGACAACATCTTACACCACCTGCCTCCTGTGTCTATGCTACCTCCTCCTACCTGCCTGGTAGAAAGTGTAGCATAGGCACCTCTGGGGCACCTAAGCTACACTTTCTAACTTCAGAATTGCTTTTAAATACATGGATGGAGAAATACTAAAGAAATTGTTCATGACTTTTGTTAAACCAAAGCTGGAATATACAGAGGTTGTATGGTGCCCATATCTTAAGAAGCACATCAACAAACTGGAAAAGGTGCAACGACATGCCACTAAGTGGCTCCCAGAACTTAAGGACAAGAGCTACGAGGAGAAGTTAGAGGCATTAAATATGCCAAAACTAGAAGACAGAAGAAAAAGAGGTGATATGATCACTACGTACAAAATAGTAACTGGAATTGATAAAATTGACAGGGAAGAATTCCTGAGCCCCGGAACTTCAAGAACAAGAGGTCATAGATTTAAACTAACGAAACAAAGCTGCCGGAGAAATATACGAAAATTCACTTTTGTAAACAGAGTGGTAGACGGTTGGAACAAGTTAAGTGAGAAGGTGGTGAAGGCCAAAACCATCAGTAATTTCAAAGCATTATATGACAAAGAGTGCTGGGGAGACGGGACACCATGAGAGTAGCTCTCATCCTGTAACTACACTTAGGTAATTAACACCAAGTAAAGCATCCAGCACTTCCACTAACACGATAACATTTATATTTGCCAACATCCAGGGTATAAAAACACGCAAATCCAACAAAGTTCACTTTATAGATGGTCTCCTTCACGAGGCAAATGCAGTGTTTGCAGCCCTAACGGAAACTCACACAAAGGACTACCTTGATGGTGAAATATGGATCTCAGAATACAATCTCTTCAGATGTGATAGGAAACACCGGCTTCAGGGTGGGGTCAGCCTCTACATCAAAGACACACTCATCTGTACTGAGCTGCTAAACACCTCAAATGATATGGTGGAAGTGCTGATAGTCAAAATAGAGATCCTAAATGTAGTTGTTGTCCTTGTATATAAGTCACCGGAGGCAAACCCTCAGCAGTTTAAAGACCAACTAATGAAAATAGAACACTGCTTGGAAAACCTCACAAATCCAGCTCCGAACATCATCCTGCTTGGGGACTTCAACCTACGGCACCTGAAATGGAAGCACCTGGCTAATACAGTAATATCAGAAAGAATACCAGGAAGTAGCCTAAATGAACAGGCACATGCAAATGACCTGCTACGGATGTGCGATAGGTTTGCCTTAAACCAGCAAATAGTAGAACCAACTAGGAAGGAGAACACGCTGGACCTCATTTTCACTAATAATGATGAGTTGATTGGGAACATAATGATTACAAATACCTGTTACTCAGATCACAACTTAATTAAAGTTCTGACAACCATGGGGAATGGACCTTCAAAACCAGTCCAGATTCCCGGTGGAGGAGACTTCAGCAAATTCAACTTCAATAATAAACAGATAAACTGGGAGCAAATAAACCAGGACTTCACAGAAATAAACTGGGAAGAACAGCTCGAAAATGCAAACCTGAACCAGTGCCTGGAAAAAATAAGCTCAGTAGCACTAGAAATATGTTCAAACCGCATACCTCTAAGAAAAAAGAGAAAGAGATGCAGATTGGAACGGGAACGTCGTTCCCTTTATAGGCGAAGAAAACGAATCGCGGAACAACTTGAGAGTCGCACCCTATCTCAAGAACGGCGAAGAGGGTTAGGGAGAGAAATAGAAACAATTGAACTCAAGCTACAAGAATCATACAAAACCCAGGAGAGGCAAAGAGAGCAAAAGGCCATCAGTGAAATAGAGAGAAATCCGAAATATTTTTTCTCCCATGCAAAATCAAGATCAAAAACCACATCTAGTATCGGGTCCCTGCGAAAGGGAGATGGAACTTTCACCGATGACAACAAAGAAATGAGCGAGTTACTGAGGAAGCAGTATGACTCTGTTTTCAGCGAGCCATTGAATGCACTAAAGATTGATAACCCAAATGAAGTTTTCATGGATATGATACCAACATCAAATCATATATCAGACGTCGCCCTATCCCCACTGGATTTTGAAAAAGCCATAAACAGTATGCCTATGCACTCTGCACCAGGCCCGGATTCTTGGAACTCCATATTCATCAAGAACTGCAAAAAACCATTATCGCAGGCCCTTCACATTCTGTGGAGACAGAGCCTAGATACTGGCGTTATCCCTGACATACTAAAAACAGCAGAGATAGCACCACTCCATAAAGGAGGAAATAAGGCAGAGGCAAAAAATTACAGACCGATAGCACTAACATCGCACATCAAAAAATTTTTGAGAGAGTGCTAAGAAGTAAGATCACAAAATACATGGAATCACAGCATCTCCATAACCCCGGACAACATGGTTTCAGAACAGGGCGCTCTTGCCTGTCGCAGTTGCTGGACCACTATGATATGGCATTAGATGCTATGGAAGACAAACAAAACGCTGATGTAATTTACACAGATTTCGCAAAAGCTTTCGATAAATGTGACCATGGAGTTATTGCACATAAAATGCATTCAAAAGGAATTACCGGGAAAATAGGCAGATGGATCTACAATTTCCTGACTAACAGAACCCAATGTGTAATAGTCAACAAAATAAAATCCAGCCCATCAACCGTGAAGAGCTCAGTCCCCCAGGGTACTGTGCTTGCTCCAGTACTTTTTCTCATCCTCATATCGGACATAGACCAGAACACAACCTATAGCACTGTGTCATCCTTTGCAGATGACACTAGGATTTTCATGAGAGTTGGCAACATAGAGGACACGGCAAACCTCCAATCAGATGTAGATCAGGTCTTTCTATGGGCTACAGAAAATAATATGGTGTTTAACGAGGATAAGTTCCAGCTCATGCGCTACGGGAAAATTGAAAATATAAAAACAGAAACCACGTACAAAACTCAGGCAAATCATAACATAGAACGAAAAGGCAATGTAAAGGATCTGGGTGTACTCATGTCGGAAGACCTTACCTTTAAAGAACACAATAAAGTAGCCGTCACAACTGCAAGAAAAATGACAGGTTGGATAACAAGAACTTTCACACTAGAGATGCTATACCGATGATGATACTTTTCAAAACGCTTGTGCTCTCTAGAGTGGAGTACTGCTGCACAATGACAGCCCCTTTCAAAGCTGGAGAAATAGCTTTGGAGAGCTATTTCCTGGTCTCCAGGTCTCTCCAGGAGAGACCTGGAGAGCATGCAGAGATCCTTTACTGCTAGAATCCACTCAGTAAAACATCTAAATTACTGGGACCGGCTAAAGAGCCTAAATCTGTACTCCCTTGAGCGCAGGTGGGAGAGATACATAATAATTTACACGTGGAAAATAATGGAGGGGCTGGTCCCAAACCTGCACACAGAAATAACATCACATGAGACCAGAAGACATGGCAGGATGTGCAGAATACCCCCGTTGAAAAGCAGAGGTGCAACAAGTACTCTGAGAGAGAACTTTATCAACATCAGAGGCCCGAGACTGTTCAACACGCTTCCACTACACATAAGGGGCATAACTGGCCGACCCTTCACAGTGTTCAAGAGAGAACTGGATAAGCACCTCCGAAGGATACCTGATCAACCAGGCTGTGACTCGTACGTCAGGCTGCGAGCAGCCGCGTCTAACAGCCTGGTTGATCAGTCCAGCAACCAGGAGGCCTGGTCGACGACCGGGCCGCGGGGACACTAAGCCCCGGAAGCACCTCAAGGTAACCTCAAGGTAGGTAATTAATTAGGTAATTACAAGGCCCAGCCAGGTACGAACCTGGGAGGGAACCAGATGGGACTTCCTCCAGTTCACCAAAAACCCAAACCCAGCGAGCTAAGAAAGAACCAGATCTCTGGCCAGCAGACAAGTGGACTGGCTGTGAGCCCAAACCAGCCAGTCATCGAGGTAGGCCAACACCCGAACACCTAACAGACGCAGACGGGTCACCACGACCCGTGTGAGGTGCGTGAAAACAATATGTGCCAGGTTCAAACCGAACGGGAGACAACGAAAGCGGTAAGCATGAAGCCTCACAACAAAACCGAGCCAGTCCCTGAACCCCGGATGAATCGGGACGTGCCAATAAGCGTCCCGAAGGTCCAAGGACACCATCCAAGCTCCAACAGAAACCGAACCTGGGACAGCGTGGTCATCCAAAAGGAGGCACAGACGGGACAAGAACAGAATGAACCGCAGGTCCGCGCAACGGGACTGGAAACAGACTGAAAACCCATCTAAGGTACGTCGTCGTTTCGACAACGCCCAAGCGAACCCACTCCAAGACGACCTGACAGATCGCAGGGGAAGAAGCCTGCCCCACCAGCCCCGACCTGCAGTGGGGGGAAGGGGCCACCCAATGCCACCGGAGGCCGTGCAAAACAACCCGAAACGCCCACAAATCGTGGGACTGGGCGTGAGCATACAGCACAAGCCTCCCTCCTTTCCTCCCGTGAAAAGGCCGGTACCCCTTACAAGACCCAGAACCTCGCACAGAGCGAACACTGTGCTGACCAGATGAAGGCGGGCCTGAAGGAGGAACCGAACCCAAACCCGACACCAGTGGCCTACCACAACGAGAGGAACCCCGAGTCTTGGCACGACCTTTCCCTGAAGGTCCACCACGGGACCCCTGGAGAACCAGGAAGTCCAACATAGGACAGCAAGAAGCAGAAGTAGCTTGTATATACTGCGCAACGGCGGAACCCTCAAACAAGAGAGGACAAAAAGGGGAAGACATCCTAAGAGCCAAGGCCCAAGCAGATTCCACAGAGGAGGCAAGCACCATTTGCCAACACGCGAGCTGGAAAGCATATAACAGAGCAACCACATCCCGCAAGATCGGTACGAAAAATTTCAGCAAGGCAGCCGACGAACGAACTGCCGATGCCACGGCGCCAGGCCCAGGAACAGCCCCAAGCGCCCCCACATCCTCTGTGAGCCAGTCGGAAGACAGCTCCAGGAGGAAAAAGAAGCGCAAGGCCGCAACCAATAGGACCCGAGTGCGTAAGTCCTCACCCACCTGTGCCGCCGAAAGGGAATGAAGAACCTGCACATGGAGCTGAATGACACCAACGGTGACACCATTTACACACGATTGGGTAAATTGAGTCACCAACAAGCAACAATACTCAAAGGACTTGGTCGAAAGTGTCACCGACCCAACAGGCTGCGTGACGGAGGCAAACACAGTGAGGGTCGCCGTGAGACAAGGGGACCGAACAACCCTCACACTCGCATGAAGCGAGGGGGGACTCCGGGGTCACATCCATCAGACCCACGCGCCCCTAGGGGATTCCCAGGGTCCTGAGCGTTTACTTGAAGAGGACTCGCGCTCAGGTAAACCCAGGCAGGGTACTGCTAACCGGCGCCCAAAACTACCAAACAAACTGTCTAAAGCTGAATCCCAGGGGTGTGTACACTCACGGGGACCAAGCAGGGGGCACCACTAAGTGTCAGGGTGAGGCCAAACACCAGTGACAAATAGGGCAGAACCCTCCACCAAGGCAAAAACAAAAACAAAACAAAACCCCGCAAGAGTACAATGTGCCCCGAGGAACAGAGCCGGCCGCTGTGATAGGTGACAACAAGCTGCGCAGCACCCTACGCCCCTTACCAGTGCAAAAGCTACCTCTTACCCTAAGGTAAACAAGGGAGACAAAACACCCAAGTACCCAAAGGGCGGCGGAAAAACTGTGCAGTTAATCGAACCCACAGAGGCAGACCCCGAGGAACTTGTGGAAGGTAACCCCAAGCTCCAAGGGCAGTAGATACAAGGCCCCTAAGGAAGGGAACCCTAGGTGCATGCAGTCTGAGTACTGAAGAATAACTCCTGGCTCTCGCACCCCTGGAGTACAGCCGCCATACACAAGGCATAGCGCCGCAAAAAGACGGCGGTTGTGAGCCAGAGCACACAACCGGGCCGATAGCATCAGTCTCAAGAACTAGGGTGTGGATCACCGGCACGGTGGGCCTGGGGCTACCCCGTCTCCCAGGGAGAGGGAAGCTGCACAGACAGCGGCGAGACGACGGGTGACGTCATAATAGTTTGCTCGTTTTTGTTTGGGGAGTTCGATCTACTCGTTCAGTTTTTGGTTCCAATTTTCACCAGAATAGGAGTTTGTTTTGGGACGCCTACCTATCTGGGTGCCTAACCCAGTCGATATCAGACATAGAATGCTTCCAATCACACGGGGGGTTCTATAGGCCATTGCTCCCCTTGCCTCTCTAGAGGGGGCCAGGTTCTGGCTCGTGGTCCCCGGTAGGCCCATAATAACTCCATACACATGACTGATGCCAAAGTCTGACATTAGCATATCAGCCTAGTAAGCTCCAGGAAGCCGTAGGGGCTCCCGCCAGAAAAAGAAAAAATCAATCAGAGACATTGAAATAATTAGGTAATAATATCTTTGTGGCAACCCCCCCCCCCCCACTGACAGCTTGGGCGGAGCAGACCTCGACTGGCAACTGCTCTGTCAACGCCTCTTTTCTGTGGGAGCCCCTACGGCTCCCTGGAGCTTATCGGGCTAATGTATGTTATATTAGACCGGGACATTAGCTAAGGAGTTAAGACCTACCAGGCACCAGCGCCAGAACCTGGCCCCTTCAGAGAGGTTTCAGGAGGTTTCTTCCTCTTGGGCCCCTTTGCGGGTTCAGGGGGCTTTGTTTCCTCGTGTGTGACGCGGTTCTGCCTTCTGGAGTTCCAGGGTCTTCCTGGCTTGCAGACTGATCTCTTTGGTTCTTGGCACGTGTTGTGGTCGTGCTGGGACTTTGAGGTTTTGTTGTTGAGGTGGGCCATTTGATGCAGTTTTGTGCCTTCTTCACCTGCCCGGCGTGGTGCTCTCTGCCCACTGGACAGCGGCTTGTAATTTTCTTTTCACGTGTATATGTGTACACACATGTACATGGGTACACTGTGTGTGTGTGCACATGTGTATGAAATTACCTAAGTGTAGTTACAGGATGAGAGCGACGCTCGTGGTGTCCCGTCTTCCCAGCACTCTTTGTCATACAACGCTTTGAAACTACTGACGGTCTTGGCCTCCACCACCACCTCCCCTAACTTGTTCCAACCGTCTACCACTCTGTTTGCAAAAGTGAATTTTCTTATATTTCTTTGGCATCTGTGTTTAGCTAGTTTATATCTATGACCTCTTATTCTTAAAGTTCCAGGTCTCAGGAAAACTTCCCTATCAATTTTATCAATTCCTGTTACTATTTTGTACGTAGTGATCATATCACCTCTTTTTCTTCTGTCTTCTAGTTTTGGCATATTTAATGCCTCTAACCTCTCCTCGTAGCTCTTGCCCTTCAGTTCTGGGAGCAACTTAGTAGAATGTCTTTGCACCTTTTCCAGTTTGTTGACGTGCTTCTTAAGATATGGGCAGCACACAACCGCTACATATTCTAGCTTTGGCCTAACAAAAGTCGTGAACAATTTCTTTAGTATATCGCCATCCATGTATTTAAAAGCAATTCTGAAGTTAGAAAGCGTGGCATAGGCTCCTCGCACAATATTCTTTATGTGGTCCTCAGGTGATAGTTTTCTATCTAGAACCACCCCTAGATCTCTTTCTTTATCAGAATTCTTTAAAGATTTCTCACATAATATATAGGTTGTGTGGGGTCTATGTTCTCCTATTCCACCTTCCATAACATGGCATTTATTAACATTAAATTCCATTTGCCAAGTGGCACTCCATGTACTTATTTTGTCCAGGTCTTCTTGAAGGGCATGACAATCATCTAAGTTTCTTATCCTTCCTATTATCTTAGCATCATCAGCAAACATGTTCATATAATTCTGTATACCAACTGGTAGATCATTTATGTAGACAATAAACATCACTGGTGCAAGAACTGAACCCTGTGGTACTCCACTTGTGACATTTCTCCAGTCCGATACATTGCCTCTGATCACTGCCCTCATTTTTCTATCAGTCAGAAAATTTTTCATCCATGTTAGAAGCTTACCTGTCACCCCTCCAATATTTTCCAGTTTCCAGAACAACCTCTTATGTGGAACTCTGTCGAAAGCCTTTTTTAGGTCCAGATAGATGCAGTCAACCCAACCATCTCTTTCCTGTAATATCTCTGTTGCTCGATCATAGAAACTGAGTAAATTCGATACACAGGATCTTCCAGATCGAAAACCATACTGTCTGTCTGATATTATATCATTTCTCTCCAGGTGTTCTACCCATTTAGTTTTAATTATTTTTTCCAATATTTTGACTATTACACTTGTCAATGATACCGGTCTATAATTAAGGGGGTCTTCCCTGCTTCCACTTTTGTAGATTGGAACTATGTTAGCCTTTTTCCACACATCAGCTACAACTCCTGTAAACAGGGATGCCTGAAAAATCAGTTGAAGAGGAATGCTGAGCTCAGGTGCACATTCTCTCAGAACCCATGGTGAAACTCCATCTGGACCAACTGCTTTGTTCTTATTTAGCTCCTTGAGCATTTGTTCCACTTCGTCTCTAGACACCTCTATGTGCTCTATGTTGTTCTCTGGAATTCGTATTGTATCTGGTTCCCTGAAGATTTTATTTTGTACAAACACACTTTGGAACTTTTCGTTTAATGTTTCACACATTTCCTTTTCATTTTCCGTGAATCTATTTCCCATTTTCAACCTCTGAATATTATCCTTTATCTGCAATTTGTTGTTTATGAATTTATACAATAGACCTGGTTCTGTTTTACATTTGTCTGCAATCCCTTTTTCAAAATTTCTTTCTGCCTCTCTCCTCACTGCCGTGTAGTTGTTTCTCGCATCTTTGTATCGCTGGTATGTTTGGGGGTTTGGCCTCTTCCTGTATTGATTCCATTTTTGTGTCTTTTGTTCTCTGGCCCTCTCGCACTTTCTGTTGAACCAATCCTGTTTCCTAGTTCTGCTTCTCTGTTTTGGTATAAATTTTTTGTGCCTTTGTCATATATTTCACAAAACTTGACATACATCTCATTCACTTCCTTGCCTAGCAACAAGTCTGTCCAATTATACTCACTAAAAAATTTCCTAAGGTTGCCATAATGTCCTCTCCTAAAGTCAGGTTTTTCAATTGCATCGACCGTCATATTTTCTTCCAGATTATAACGCATCGCATACTTTATTCCCAAAAAGACATGGTCACTTTTACCCAAGGGAGAAAGGTACTGAATGTCAAATATTTCTTCCTCCTTCGCCATCAACAGTCGTGAACTATCGTTATCCGCTCTCGCTATGATCTCTCTCATTATTGTTATAAGACCTTCTCGTTTACTATCTAGCTCCTCCCTTGACCATGTGCTGCTTAGCGGTGGACTATATGCATTTATAATCATTAGTTTGTCATCCTCATGGCAGATCTCTAGTGCTATTATGTCAACTTCTTTGGATTGGCAATCATTATTGCGTTCACCTTTAGGTGTTCTTTCACCAGCACAGCAATGCCACCGCCTTTCCTAATTTTTCTGTCCCGTCTCCAAATTGGGTAGCCCCTTGGGAATATGACCTCATTTAAAATAACATCTTCAAGTTTTGTCTCCGTGAGTGCAACAATGTCTGGTGTCTGCAGCTGTATTACATCACTTAACTCCAGTATCTTTGATCTTACTCCATCTATGTTGGTGTATGCAATCTTCAGGAACTTGTTCCCCCTCTTCTTATTTTTCACTCCCCCTTTCTCTAATGATTTGTTGGTTTGCTTTTATGTACCACTTTACTGGTCTGCCTACCCCTATCACTTTGTAGAAAAAAGAATTGATTTCTTCTTCATTCCTGCTCTCATTTAAACGTTTTGCCTCGGCGAGGTTCAGTTTCAGCTTCTCTCTATCTTCTTTTGAGAGATCTCGTCTTAACGACCACACTTTCCCATCGTCATCATTTTGTAATTTTCTAGCATTCCTTAGTACTTCTTTCATGTGCATACACACGTGTGTGTAACATACCTTGTATATATGTGTATGTGTAATTTTTCTTTCGGAAGAGACTTTGTTCCCTTCTCTGTTGACGGGGCGCTGGGGGAGCAGCTTGTTCTGTTGACTCTTGCATGGTCCCGCAGTTAGTGGGCACTTTTGGTTGTCTTCCGGCCTCTGGTGGCGGCGGTGGACGGCTTCTCCCCGTTTCGGGGGTTCAGGGCTGGCGGGGTGGGCTTCTTCCCCTGCGCTTCGTCAGGTCATCTTAGTGGGTGCATTGGACGTGGTTGATCCGCCCCATCCTTCTGGGGTTCCCGTCTGCTCTATGCAGACAAGGGCCTGGTGAATCTGTGGTTCTTCTGGACTTCTCCAGTCTGTGCCCTGGATTCTATGCCCTCATTGGAGGACTGTTGTCTCCTGTCCAGCTTCTGTTGGGGCCGGGTGCCTGGATGGTGGCCCTGGACCTCCAGGTCAATTCTTGGCCCGTTCCTCTCCAGTTTTCCAGGACTGGCACAGTTGGTGGTGGGGCTTCAGGCTTGCCGCTTTTGTTGCCTTCCCTATTTTGTAATTGGCACTTGGTATATTTTTGCATCTTTACAGGATCTTAGTGCCCTGTCTGAGTCTGCTTGGGATTCGGTGTCTGGCCTACCTCGATGTCTGGCTGGTGTGGGCTCCCAGTCGGTCAGCTTGTTTGCTCGCCAGGAGAGTGGTTCTTTCCAGATCGCCGGGTTTGGTTTCCTGGTGATCTGGAGGCCATTCCATCAGTTTCTGTCCCGGATTCGGACCTGGCTAGGCCTTGTTTAGGGCTCTTGGGCCGCTCCTTGTCTTTCCCTCCAGAAGTGCTGCTGCGGCTGTGGTCCCGCCTTCGGCTGTTCATGAGGGGGTCCCCGGTTGCTCAGCTGTTGCTCAAGCAGTTGTGCGGGAGTCTGAACTTCAACGTGCTGGTCTGCCTGCGGGGTCGGGTTTGGCTTCGGCGTCTGTTTGCTTCCTTCGGAGACTCCCCTTCCGCCTCTCTTGCAATTGTTAGGTTCGTTATTCCGGGGATCTTGTGTTGGTGCTGCGTCACCAGCTTCCTCTTTGGGGTTTTCGGGGTTCCGTGCCTCGGCACCTCCCAGAGCCTTCACTCGATGTGTTGACAGACGGGTCATCTCTCGGCTGGGGCTTTGTGACCAGTGCTCACCAGGTCGGCCGGGGATGGTAGGGGTCTGTCTGTCCATCGGGCTCACAGCATGGTTCCGGAGTTCGTGGCTGGCTGGTTTGTGCTTCGGAGGGTTTGGGTCACTCGGTGCTCTACCATTCAGCTCCATTCGGACTGTTCTCTGGCGGTTCTTTTCCGGAACTACATGGTTTCTGCAACCCATCCTACGAATTGACAGTACGATTAAATACTAAGTGTAATAAGTACACTTTCTTACTGTCATAAGCAGTGCATAATTGCACTTATGGGGCTGTTACATTTACCCAACTCCCTCCCCAGATATAATTCTCCTCGTTTTCTGTTAAGACACTCAGAATTTTAGGATGAAGTTTTCAATTATAATTTGCTATACACAAGTTTTAAATATCAGGAATTTCTTTTTCAGGTTTATTAAACAATATAGATTTTATACAAAATTTTAAAATATCATGAGTTATTTTATAATTTATTGATATATTTTAGTTTTGTTTTATTAGTTTTATAAAACTGTAATATCAATATAGCTATAGGTTAAGTACTAATTGTAATTAAGAAGCAATAAAATTATTATCTTCAAAAACTAAGACGGTTAGGTGAGGTTGTGGTTTTCTATTCAGTTTTTCATGTAAACTCAAATATTCACAATATATTTGACAGTACGATTTATTACTAAGTGAAAATAAGTACAATTCCTAACTGCTATGAATAGTACATAATTGCACTTATTTGTCTTCTTACATTTACCACCCCATTTTTGGAGGACGGGCTGGGTTTCTCTTAGGTGTTGACCTTTGGGGTTGGTTTCTTAGAGTGGCTCGTTTGCTGGATTCTATGGGTTTGGCTGACCGTGAGGTTCATGTCCGGGGTGTGTCCTGCATCCTGGCGGACAGCTGTCTGGGTTCATTCCTCTGTTCACGGATTGGCCAGTCGTCGCCGACTCGTTTTGTTGGCTCTGCCGGACATACAGACTCCTGGCCATGGACGTCTTCAAGTCGGCGTGGTCTAGGTGTCGCCCATTTTATGTGGCGCCCTTACCCACCTGCGAGGCGTTCACGGTGGATGCTTTTTGGCAGGACTGGCCGAGGTGGGGGTACCTGTTCCTCTTCTCCTGGTCCAGCTGTTGCTTCGGGTTCTGGCTCGGTTGCAGCCCATTCACACGAGAGCAGTCCTTATGGTTCCTTGGTGGCAGGTCCAGTTTTATTTTCAGACGCTCCTTGATAGATGTCTGAACCCGGGGCGTTTTCTCACGCTCCGCTTCTTTCAGCAGGTCGGATCGGTCCTGTACGTGACTGGTTCGGCCTTCTCCTCGGTTCTTCGCGTCTGGTATTTTGACGCGGGTATCACCATCTCTGTGGTGTTCAGGTGGCTTTGTTGATGGTGTCCCACCTGCGAGCTTCGTTTTGGTGACAGTATGACGTTCCTGGTGTTTCTATGCACTTTTTCTTGCTCTTCGTAGGTTGTCTTCTCTTTCGCATCGGGTTGTCTTCTCTTTCGCATCGGGTTGTCTTGTCCTTTCTTGGGTTTTCAGGACTACAGTTATTTGATGTTTCTTACTGTCGCCTCGTTTTGTGTGGCGCTGGCGGAGCCGCTCCGGCTTGCGTTCGGGGTGGACGTCACATCTGCCTCGTTTCGTACGCTTTCTCGTGTTTTGTTTCACCTCCGGCCTGCTCATGCGTCGCCTGACCCGTCTTGGTCCTTGATCAGGGTGCCTTCTTATCTTCTCCTCAGTTTGTGGTAGCCCCTTCGGTTCAAGTTTCTGCTCTTTGGTACTGGTGGTAGGTTTGTACGTTTGCAGCCTTTCTCCGTCCTTCTGGCGACGGTCGAGACGGCTGCTTACCGGGGGGGGGGGTTCTTGGGTTATTAATGCTTGATTGGTTTGGCCTGGGGTGCGTCCTGAGTTGTCCGGTTGCGCTTTTTGCTGTTACCACCGTACCGAGTCTGGGGATGCGCTTTGGTTTCATCCGGTTCCCCTCGTTCCCTGTTTTCAGGGCTTGGGTCTCCCAGGTCGTCCGCAGAGTTTTTCAGTCTTCCAGCCAGGGGTCTGTCCTTGCGCCCGTGCTGTTCGGACGTTTGCAGCTTTTGCTGCTGTGTTGGTGACGTCTAGGGCTCATTTCTGGCACAGGGATTTGAGGGTCGCACAGATTCTTGGCCGCCCATTCTTTATGCGCGTCTGCTCCTGCGCGTTCTTGTTGCCTTGGGTCGCAGGTTGCAACCTGTTGTCTTGGCTTTGCGTTGCGGAGTTTGTGGCGGCCGCCTCCCGGGTTAGCCCTTTCTTTTCCTTCTCTTTGGTTTGAAGTTCCAGGGAGCCGTAGGGGCTCCCAACAGAAAACCAGCATTGAATGTAATGAAACGCCATTTTCTGGGCGAGCCCTGGAGGCTCCCTGGCAATCCTCCTCCCACCGGTCGGTGTTTTTTTCGCGTTGGTTGACGCTTAGCTTCCGAACTGAAGGAGGCTGCCGGCGCGGTAGGTCCGGGGCTTCCCCCTCCCCCTCTCGGGGCGGGAGGGCTGCGCGGATGATCGGCGTGGCAGTAAAGTGTGATGTTTGCTTGTTTCTTTGGGACTGTAGGAAGTTTCTACCTCTCTGTTCGTTTTTT
>WNGS01166033.1:0-10299 GCA_020271785.1 Procambarus virginalis | reverse complement strand
GGTAGTCCTTTGTGTGGGTTCTGTTAGGGCTGCAAACACGGCATTTGCTCATGAAGGAGACCATCTATAAAGTGAACTTTGTGTGGATTGCGTGTTTTTATACCTTGAATGTTGGCAAATATAAATGATGTTATCGTGGTAGTGGAAGTACTGGATGCCTTACTTGGGTGTAATATCTGAGGCTCTGGTAAGGGGGCCACTGTGTTTGCGTCCAGGGTGTGTTGTTTTCGAAGTGATTCGTCCAGTTTCGGTAGTGGGGCGAGTGTTGTGTGGTGTAGTACCTGTGTGTTTGTTGGTAATGTGTATTCCAGACTTGTGGGTATCTCCCTTCCCCTCTGTAATCCTGTGGTGGTTCCATCTGACTGTTCCTCTCTCTTATATTTTCTGCTCTGTTTCTGCCTTCCTCTAAAAATTGACAGTAGTGTCATACTGATCTTCCCGTCTATAACGTTGTGTACCTCTCACGTGGAATTCCGGACACTGAAGATTGTAGCATTTTTTGTCCCTAATTGAAAATTGACATAATTTGGGGTGGAAGTATCTACACCCTGTTCCAAAACGGCATGTACCCCTCGCCAACATGTTCCTGCATTTTCGAGGATGCAGAAAATGGCATTTTGTTCCTAATTTTCCATATTTGCATATTCCTTTAGCGTAGAATTTGCAAATGTGTTCCGGTTTTGCGTTTTTCAAGGTATTTATATCTGTGTCTGTCTTGTCTACCTCTTTATTGGAGCCATCTCTGCTTTTCGTCCCAATTCCTTCATTTATGCACTCTGTCTCACTGTTGCTCACATCGTTTATATTACCTGACTGCAATATTGCTGCTATTATGTACTACAATACCCTCTTCCTCCACATTACTGCTGCGGTTCTCTAAACTATCTGTTCCTGGGTTTTGGTCGTTAACCAATGTTGTCTTTTCCCAGTCTGCATATATCACTGGTAGCTTGTCTGTGAATGGTAATCTCTGTGACTCGGGAATGTTTTTCATCAGTTTAGTTATGTTCTCTAACATTAATCTGTCATCTTTGCAGACCCAGTAAATTCCTTGCCTTTTTGTGCATCCTGGAGATACTTCTGTACAGCCCAGGTGAAATCTCATGTTACAGATGCAACACGTTACGCCTACATTACGTTTTCCCAGTACTCCCGAGCACTCGCCACACCTCTCCATTGGCTGATGTATTGTGTTGTATTTGTGGTTTACTGTGTGGATCACTTGTTGATGTCAGTCCTTTTAACTCTTTATAAAGTTATATGTATATTTTTATATATTTAATATTTATAATACTATATGTATACCGTATATTTGTAATATTATGTATGTTATTTTGTTCAAACTTTATGGCAGGTACTTAGCGTAGGGTAGCGAAGCTGGTCCCCGGTGAGGTACAGGTGACCTCTTGTCGTCCCAGGTTGATGTCACCAGTTTCCAGTTACTCGATTTATAACACTGATTTATTCTTTGCTTGTATTCTTACAAGGGATTTTCCGCCTAATTTCCGGCTTGCAATGGTATTCACTCACTTTATTGCTAATTATTAGATTCACATTTCCATAGTACACTATATGATTTCCGTATTTTATCCCTGTGGGACGTGCCCTGGGGTAGGCCTCGCGGAAACAGCCTACTGATGCCGCCTCTTGCCACTATTCTATATTTCTAGCATTCTATATTTATAATATTCTATGCACGATTTTCCTTCACTTCCTTTTCCTTCTTTCCTTCCTTCAACTTATATGTTGTTGTGGTACCCGTTCCACTTCACTGTTCCAGGAATCACCGTTCACTATTTTTTTTCCTCATACACGCACGTACACAAAACCTCATGCACTGGCCCACACGTGGTCTCCCGTTTATTATCTATTTAACACAAAGTTCCGTTGATAATGACTGTTTTCACATTTTCCAGCGGGTCACTATGCACTTGTTATGCCTGTAATCGGTAATCCAAGGCTGTGGTCCTAAGAAATCCCGGTTAATGTCACGATTTTAACGGAGCGCGCGCGGTACGACTTCCCTCCCTCAACGACTCATGAGTTCTGATGAGTGACTTTAGATTTCTCCAAATATGAAATATAGTGAAAAAATCTAAATAAATCTCCCATTATTTGGTATCAACGTAATGAAAATTTCATCGGAATGTATTCAGAAATGATTTTTTTACGATTTTTTTTAATAAATGCGTGCACGACAGCCGGCAAGCAGTACTGATATTAACGATAACATCTCCTATTTACTGGCAATTAGGAATAAAGAAATGCAAGCACATGTCCGATACACAAAGAAAAAAAACAGTAATAAGAAAGGATTCCAAAGTTGGTGTTCAGCTGATGCCACCTGGAACGCCAGATTTCTCCCATAATAATGAGTATGTCATTATGCAATATTTTATTATATATCATATAAATACATTGCTCAATTGCAATATTTGTTATGTCCCTTTGTCAGAAAGTTGACAACTACATTTTTTTCTCCTTTGTTTTTTATGCGGATGTTGTTGTGACTTCTACATCTTGGAGAATGCATATCCAGCACTAAGCATAGGAAGTTGGAACGAAATTGGTCAACATGTTATTAAGCCACAGGTGGCAGAAGTAGTGACTTTTATTTGTTTTGGCCAATTTATTTACAGGTTTCAAACTATGGCTGACCAGTCCAGCAAAGAGAACGCCATGTCGGGGACTGGGCCGCGAAGAGGCTAAGCCCTGAAACCGTCTCAAAAGGTAGCATCAAGGCTGTCTTTAACGTATCTATATATTTTTGTGGGGGAGGGGGGTATTTTTTGTGACTGGATTTCAACAAATATTGACCCACAACTTTCACATATTCCAGTACGTTTACCAGGATGTCTAACGAATGCAAAAAGAAGTTTTGCGAGCATTGTCTACCATATTTAATAAATTACACACAGAGATCACACTAACGTGATGCATCAAATGAACAAATCCACCAGGGCTGTGACGTGACGTCCGGGAGCAGCCCAGGCACAGCCTTCATCATAGATCATGATTAAGCTATGTCGTAGCTTAATCATGAGCTCATGATTAGCTCAGTTGTCGTAGCTCAGTTGATTAAGGCAGTGTCTGGGCTGCTCCCGGACGCAGGTTCGAATCCTCGTCACGGCCCTGGTGCATTTGTTCATATTTAATAGATCATTAGGGTCAGGCAGAGTTCCAGAGTCGTGGAAAGTTGCTAATTTGGTACCAATTTTCAAGAAAGAAGATAGATCACTTGCGTCCAACTATCGGCAAATTATCTGAACGTCGATTGTGGGAAAGTTACTTAAATCAATAACTGCAAATACATGCATCTTCATCATGAATAACAGTAATAACAGGTAATAATAACCGTAGTAATATTATTATAGCAATAATGGAAGGATTAGTGAAGGTTCATGTCTTGGAGCGAGACATGAACCAAGCGATGGGTGATGTAAATGGGGATTTCGATGTAGATTCAATTTATAACGTATTTAAGAATATTCTAAACAAAGCACAGGAACGTAGTATACCACACAAATTGAATAGATCGATTACTAATGACCCAAAGTGGATAACAAAGAATTTGAAGAATCTTATAGGTAAAAAGAGAGCATGGTACAAGAGGATTAAAAATGGGGAGGTCACTTTAGAACAGGAATTCGTACAACTAGTTAGAAATGTTAAAAAAGAGATAAGGAAAGCAAAAAGAAACTATGAAGTTCGTATAGCAGGGCAAGCAAAGACAAATCCTAAAGGGTTTTTTTCAGTTATATCGAACTAAGACTAGGGAAAGGATAGGTCCATTAAAAACTGAGACAGGTCAAATAACAGATAGTGATGAAGAGATGAGTAGTATTTTTAATAAATATTTTGTATCTGTATTTACTAAAGAGGAACTTAACAATATGCCTTCAGCCCAACAAGTCTATGTGGGTGGGGACGAGGACAGGTTGACGAGTTTAGCAGTTACCAGGGAGGATGTTATTAAACAAATAGTAAAACTCAAACCAAACAAATCCCCAGGGCCGGATGAAGTGTTTGCCAGAGTGCTGAAAGAATGCAAAGAGGAGCTTTGTGACCCACTGTCAATCATATTTAATAAATCAATAGAGTCAGGCACAGTGCCAGAGTTTTGGAAAGTTGCTAATGTGATACCAGTTTTAAGAAAGGAGATAGATCACTTGCGTCTAACTATCGACCAATTAGCTTAACGT
Source organism: Procambarus virginalis (assembly GCA_020271785.1). Lineage (NCBI taxonomy): Eukaryota > Metazoa > Arthropoda > Malacostraca > Decapoda > Cambaridae > Procambarus > Procambarus virginalis. Next base: position 6,097 of record WNGS01166033.1, on the reverse strand, counting down.
CTATTGTGGGAAAGTTACTCGAATCTATAATAGCAAATAAAATTCGTCTTCATCTTGAAAAACATAAATTAATAATTGAGTCGCAACATGGTTTTATAAATGGCCGTTCATGTTTAACAAATTTGTTATCTTTTTATTCTAGCATAGTTGAGGCAGTTGATAGTGGTAAGGATTGTGATGTTGTGTACCTTGACTTTAGCAAAGCTTTCGATACAGTGCCACATGAAAGACTGATTAAAAAGATAGAGGCTCATGGTATTGGGGGTGCTATATTAAGCTGGATTAGGGCATGGCTATACCAAAGGAAACAGAGAGTTAGTATAAATGGAGTCAAGTCAGAGTGGGAAAATGTTGTAAGTGGAGTGCCTCAAGGCTCTGTCTTGGGACCTCTGTTGTTTATAATATATATAAATGATTTAGATTCAGGTTTGAGTAGCAACATTTGCAAATTTGCCGATGATACGAAAATCGGTAGGGAAATTAATTCGGAGGAGGACTCACTATCACTTCAAGTTGATCTAGATAGGGTTTTGAAATGGTCAAAGGACTGGCAGATGCAGTTTAATGCTGATAAATGTAAAGTTCTGAAGCTAGGTAATGATGATAGAGTTACAAGATACGAGCTAGATGGTGTTGAGATTGCGAAGTCGGATTGCGAAAGGGATCTGGGAGTTATAATTAGTAAGAATTTAAAACAAAAGGATCAATGCATAAATGTTCGTAATAAGGCAAATAGGACACTCGGATTTATTAATCGCAGCGTAAGTAACAAGACACCTGGTGTGGTTCTCAAGCTATATCTTGCTCTGGTTAGGCCCCATTTAGATTATGCAGTTCAGTTTTGGTCGCCATATTATAGAATGGATATAAATTCACTTGAACGTGTCCAGCGTAGGATGACTAAGTTAATTCCCCAAATTAGAAATCTTTCATATGAAGAAAGATTAACAAAGCTTAATTTGCATTCACTGGAAAGGCGAAGAGTTAGGGGTGACATGATAGAGGTTTACAAGTGGATGAATGGACATAACAAAGGGGATATTAATAGGGTATTGAAAGTATCAACACAGGACAGAACGCGAAACAATGGGTATAAATTGGATAAGTTTAGATTTAGGAAAGACTTGGGTAAATACTGGTTCAGTAACAGGGTTGTTGATTTGTGGAACCAATTGCCGCGTAACATTGTGGAGGTGGGGTCCCTCGATTGTTTCAAGCATGGGTTGGACATGTATATGAGTGGGATTGGGTGGTTATAAATAGGAGCTGCCTCGTATGGGCCAATAGGCCTTCTGCAGCTGCCTTTGTTCTTATGTTCTTATGTTCTTATGAACTGATGAATCTAGTTGGAATTCTGAGAGCAGAGATGGATTCCCTACCGGAGGAGGAACGACAGCTGAAACAACATCAAGAACAAACGAAGGAGGAGACCAATATTAAAAAGACCTCGTCGTGGAGAGTCGTGAAGAACAGGGGTCTTAAGAAGACCTTGACAAGGCCACCTACATACGCCATAAGGACTACAAATTCTCAGAAAGTTGAAGGGTGCTCAGAAAGTTAAGGAGGTACCGAAGCGAATTTTGGTTGTGGGAGATTCCCAGGTGAGGTATTTAGACAGAACGTTTTGTGCCAGAGATAGGGGGAACAGATTAAGAGTTTGCTATCCGGGAGCTGGAATTGGTGATATTGTAGGAAACATGAAAGATATGACGGGAAATGGGAACAAACCCATTATTTGTATTAGTGTAGGGGTAATGATGTTGGGAGAGTTAGAAGTGAGGAACTAATACTGAAATTCAAGACAGCAATAGAATTAGTTAGGAGCAAGGGAGGAATCGCGATCATATGTGGCATTCTTCCAAGAAAGGGAGTGGGAAATGAATGGATGTCGAGGGCACTTGGTGTCAATTGCAGGNGTGCTCGTCTGGTCGTTTTCGTGGCTATTCCTTTCTCTCCCCCCCCCCCCCCCCAGCCGTTGCTGGGGCTCCTAATTCTTCTGCTCTCTTGATTCGTGCTGATGTTCCCTTTGTTCCTTTACTTTTTCCTTCGCCTCTCCATTGTTCTGCTGCTCGTATCTTTGTGGGAAATGGTACACAGTTTGTTCCATTTATCTCCCCCCGAGTGTCCCGCTTTCTCTTCCTGATTTGAAACACCTCCTGGACTCCTTGCCGGAGCCTGTGCTCCTGCTGGGTGACTTCAATTGTCGTCATTCTCTTTGGGGTGATGTTCTGACGAATACCCGAGGTCGCCTTCTTGAGCCGTTTCTCCTCTCTTCTTCCCTGTCTCTTCTGAATTCTGGTGAGCCCACTCATTTGGACTCTCGGACTCGCACCTTTTCCTGTCTTGATCTTTCTCTCTGCTCTTCCTCTCTTTACTTAGATTTCACGTGGCAGGTTCTTGATGACCTCCATGGCAGTGATCATTTCCCCATCCTTGTGTCCTTTTTCTCTTTTCGCCCTTCCTCTCTTTCCTAGGTGGCAGTTTGCTAAAGCGGACTGGAACCTATTTACCCTCAGTGCTGCTCTCTCTGACCTCTCCCTTCTGCCTCTCCCTCGCGCTCTCCTCCTTTTTCATGACACTGTCATCGACGCTGCCCTCCGCTCTATTCCTCGCTCTTCCTCTCGGGGTCCACGGAAGTGCGTTCCCTGGTGGAATGCGGACTGTGCTCGGGCTGTCCGCTGTAAGCGTGCAGCCTGGAAGAGGCACCGCCGTCGGCAGACGACCGATTCTTTTCTTTTCTTTCGGAAAGCGAGTGCGGTGGCCCGTAGGGCCATCCGTATGGCTAAACGTGAATGTTGGGCTTCTTATGTCTCCACAATTACGTCCGAAACTCCCCTGCCACAGATATGGAAGCGTATCCGCAAGATAGCGGGTAAGTTCGTTCCCGATGTTTCCCCGGTCCTTCACCTCCGTGGTACTCTTGTGGCGGACCCGTTGCAGGTCGCTACCGAACTGGGTTCCCACTTTTCTTCTGTTAGCTCTGGTCTTCATCTTCCCCAATCTTTCCTTCTTCGTAAACCTGTCCTTGAGTCTCGTCCTTTAGATTTCTGCACTCGTCTTCGACTTTCCTATAATGATCCCTTCTCTCTCTGAACTTCGTTCTGCCCTGGCCCTCTGCGGTTCTACGGCGGCGGGCTCCGATGGTATTCATTATGAGATGCTTCGCCATCTCCCTCCGTGCACGTCTCAGTATTTACTGAGTCTGTATAATCGGATCTGGGAGTCGTCGTCAGTCCCTGAGGACTGGCTCGATGCCGTTGTCCTCCCTGTTCGCAAACCAGGGTCTCTGGGAACTTCCCCTAAGGACTTTCGCCCTATTGCCCTCACAAGTTGTGTCTGCAAACTCTTTGAACGTATGGTTAACGTTCGTCTGATGTGGTTCCTGGAACACCATCACCTCCTCTCCCCTTCTCAATTTGGTTTCCGCAAGTGCCGCAGCACGACAGATGTTCTGGTGAACTTGGAGGTCTATATTCGTACTGCTTTTGCTGCGAGGACCTCCGTTGTTGCCGTCCTTTTTGACCTGGAAAAGGCTTACGACACCACTTGGCGATATCATATTCTATCCCAGCTTCATTCTTTGGCCTTCGTGGTCATCTCCCTCTCTTTCTCCGCAGCTTCCTCTCTCGTCGTTCCTTTCGGGTGCGCCTTGGTACCGCTCTCTCTGCCTCTTTTCAGCAATACGAAGGTGTGCCCCAGGGTAGTGTTCTGAGCACTACTCTTTTTCTGGTTGCCCTCAATGGTCTTCTTTCCTCTCTTCCTTCAGGTGTCTTCTCCGCTCTCTATGTCGATGATCTTACCCTTTGCTGTCAGGGTGATGATTCGCCTTCCTTCAGCGCCGGCTTCAACTTGCGATTGATGCCGTGTCGTCTTGGGCCACCGATCATGGCTTCAAGTTCTCTACTTCTAAGACTTGTGCCATGTCTTTTACTCGGAAACGGGTCGTTCTTCGTCCCTCTTTGTCACTTTATGGTCATCCCTTGAGTACAAAGATTCCGCGAAGCTTTTGGGGTTATTCCTTGACACTCGTTTGTCTTGGTCTCCCCATATCTCTTACCTCCGTGTTGAGTGCTCTAAGGCCCTTACCCTCCTTCGAGTATTGTCCCATACTTCTTGGGGAGCGGATAGGCGCACTCTCCTTGCTTTGCATTCCTCTCTCGTCCTGTCTAAGCTCGATTATGGTTGCCCTGCTTACTCTTCTGCTTCTCCTTCTGCTCTTCGCCGTCTTGATGCTTTGCACCATACTGGGCTGCGCCTCAGTTCTGGTGCCTTTCGTTCGACTCCCGTCCTTAGCTTGTATGTTGACACTGGCTTCCTGTCTCTCCAGGACCGCCGTGATCGCTACTGTCTTCGCTATCTTGCGCGGTCCTTGCAACATCCTTCCTCTCGCCTCTGTCGTGCTTTAACTTTTACCCCTCCTGCGGTTCCTGTTCCTCTTCACCACCTCCCTCTTTCTGTCCGGTTATCTCGCTTACAGGATTCTCTTTCCGTTCGTGTTTCTAATGTTTCTCCTCGTGTTGTTCCTTCTTTGCCCCCGTGGAGAGTCCCCCTTCCGCAGTTTTGTACGTCCTTGACCCGCGTCACTAAAGCTTTTACCCCTCTACGGTTCTAAAACGCCTTTTCCTTGAGCACTTTTCTTCTCACTCCCGCTCCGTTTCTGTCTTCACCGATGGGTCTAAGTCTGCGGACGGTGTTGGCTACTCTGTTGTTTTTCCTGATCGCACTTATATGTGTCGCTTACCTCCGGAGACTAGCATCTTTACAGCGGAGCTTTATGCTATTCTCTATGCTCTTCGTCTCCTGCTTTCTCGTTGTCAGTCTTCTTTTGTGGTTGTTGTTGACTCTCGTAGTGCCCTCATGGCTCTCGGGTCCTTTAATCCGGTTCATCCAGTAGTTGTCGAGATCCAGCATTGGCTGTTTCTTGTTCACAGTAAGTTTAAGTCGGTTGAGTTTTGTTGGGTTCCCAGCCATATTGGTGTGTCTTTAAATGAGCGTGCGGATGCTGCCGCCAAGGAAGCTGTCCGCTCTTGTCCCATCTCTCGTAAAGGTATTCCTATTCCGACTTTTACCCGGTTATCCATTCCTCCATCCTTACCCGTTGGCAGGCTTCTTGGTCGTCTGTTACTGGTAACAAACTCCGTACTCTTAAATGTTGTGTTTCCTCGTGGCCATCCTCCTACCACCGTAACCGGCGGTGGGAAACTGCTCTGGCGAGGTTGCGTATTGGCCATACTCGCTTAACCCATGGTCACTTGATGGAGCGCCGCCCTGCTCCTTATTGTCCTAATTGCATTGTCCCTCTTACGGTCGTGCATGTCCTTCTTGAATGTCCTGACTTCCGGGACGAGCGTATGTCTTGCTTTCCGACCGCCCCTCGCGGTCACCTGTCCCTCAATAGAATTCTTGGTGACTCGGATACTTTTGATATCGTTCGCCTTATGCGTTTTTGTTCTCGTATTGGCATCCTTGGTGATATTTAACGCCCTCTGATTATTCTGCACATTTGATGGTGCTACATAGCCTTCCCGGTTTGGTGCCTTCTTTTGATAATTACTTACTTACTTGCCGGCTGGAAAGATATTGCAAATCTAATGCAATATCTTTCATAGACAACTGGGAACACTTCTGTGGAAGAAATGAAATGTATGCTCGGTATGGGGTGCATCTATCGAGGGCTGGGGTTATTTTTGTTGCGAACTCGTTGGAACCAGTGGTTAGAGGCGTTTGTTTGGGTTTAAACTTTTAGGAGATAGTGGTATGGGAATCGATTTGGAGGAAGGAGGTAATAAAAGTATGTGTTTGTGGGAGAAAAGAATTGGCAAAATGATCAGGAAAAGAGAAGAGCCTCAAAATAACAATTCACTTAGGATATATTACACTAACACTAGAGTCTAAGAAATAAAATAAACGATTTAAATGCTCTTATCTGCACAGAAAAAAATAGATATTATTGCACTTACCGAAACGTGGATGAATGTAGAAAATAGAGAACTTTTAGCTGAATATGAAATAAATGGATTTAAACTATTTCACACAGATAGATATATTAGACGAGGAGGAGGAGTAGCCATATATGTTAGGGACAATTTGAAATGTA
>WNGS01166032.1:118189-128274 GCA_020271785.1 Procambarus virginalis | reverse complement strand
TTGGCAGCTTCATCTGTGCTTTCATTGTTAGTGTGCTCTGACCTCCAGAAGGATAGTTCGACACAAGTTACCGCATTAGAAAAGAAGTTACCACTGTTACTTTAAAATTTGCTTAAGTGGTAAGATAAAGAAGTGTAAAATGGGGAAGTGGTCTACATACCAGAAAGCGTTTCAGATGTCCTGGCTGAAGATGTTTCAGATGTTGGATCCCGTGTTTGAAAAGTGGTTGGCTGAAGTGAAAGAAGGTGAAATAAGGCATATTGTAAAGTTTGTAGAACTGAGATAAGAGCTCATAGAAGTGGTTTCAGGCCAACTACCATTCACTAACCATCGAGGCCCATGAAACCAAATATCTGCCTTTGCAAACGTTAAATGTCATACCTCTTGATAAGAGATCACTGGATTATCTTTTGTTGGTACATGCAACAATTGAAAGCCTGCGGAAATTTCTTTAATTTCCGAGAGGCAATTTTTTACATATGGAGTCGCACAGTTGTTGTTTCGTACCCATTGTAAGACAGCTTCATTGTCAGACCATATAATGACATCTTTGAAGTTCATGGCAGACAAAACTTGTTTGATATGCACTGCTAAGCGTGTGCCAGTTAGCAGTGCTGTTAGTTCCATCTGAGGCAAATTCCTCTTTTTTAATGGAGCGACTCTGGCCTTAGAGGTGATAAGATATGATTGATGGGAAGTCACTAAGTAAGCACAAGCTCCAAAAGCTTTGGCTGACGAGTCTGCGAATACATGTAGTAATACTTCATCATTTTCCTCGACTATGTGTCTTGGAAAGATTATCTTTTCGATTAAAGTTTGTTCTTGAGCCACTTCCATACAAGCTTATGTAACTGGAGTGGTAGTGAATCATCCCAACCAACTTTAGTCTTCCAAGCTTCTTGCACCAATAAACGCCACTTGATAGTTAAAGGATTTAGTAGACCAAGTGGGTCGAATACTTTGCTAACTTGTGAAAGCAAATCCCTTTTTGTAGCAATGCAATAATTTACTGGTACAGACTTGATTGATATTGTGTCCGAGATTAGATCTCATTCCATACCTAACACCTTTTGTGATTCTGGTACGTGATATTCAGGGTAATCTCTTGCTATTTGATTATTCATTGTTGCATTATTAGAGGCCCAAGATTGTAGTGGCATGTTGTCACCTTGTAGCTCCTTGTTGGCCTCTTGATATAATTGTAACAGTTCAGTAGTACTGTTAACTGTCCCTTGAAAATTATCTACATATAGATTCTGACTGATTTCAGCCTTATAGGGACTTGATGATTTCTTCAGATGAGTATCTAGAGTTGCTTGCAACAGAAATGGACTTGATGTCGCCCCGAAAAGAACTGAGGAGAATCTGAAAGTCACTATAGGACTATTGATATCTTCTGGGTTCTCTACCCATAGAAACTTAGTGAAGTCTCTATCTTCTTCCTGCAAGCCAACTCTTAGAAAGGCCTTACTAATATCTGCTGAAAATGCATATTTGTTAAGTCTAAACTTCAGTAGTATGTCATACAATTTGTGAGTTAGACTTGGACCTGTTTGCAAACAATCATTTAGACTGGTTCCTTGGGGTCCAGATTTAGAGCTACAATTAAAAACTATCCGTAAAGGAGTCGTTTTTTATTCTCTCATTACAGTCATGTGTGGTAAAAAGCCTGTTTGCTTATTGTCGTGTTTCACGACTTCGATGAATTTATTCTTTAATTGTTGAGCTATAATCTCATGATAGAGATTTAATCAAAAAGTAATTTAATAAATAAATCATATGCGATTGAATAATTAATGGAGGTGATTAAATAGATAAATATACATGATTAAATATATAGAAAATGTTGATTGGATTAATAAAAAAATTATTTAACAAATAAATGTAATGTGATAAAAAACTAAAATATAAAACTTACTATAATATATAAATAAACGTAATTGAATATTTAACATTTTATTAAATAGATGAAAAATAATATTGGATTTAAACTAAAGTATTTTGTGGTTAATATGGTAAAAAGGAAGAATTGAAAAGAAGGAGGTAGAACTGGTGACTGCGTGAACACCGGGTCCGACCTCCCAGTCTGGCCACGACTCTTCCTGCCTAATGAAGAACTCAACAGTCATATATTCATCCACTTCATCATACGTCTTCAACTGACAATTGAGGCGTGTGAAGGAGAAAGTTGGGAAGGAAAATTAATCTTTATGAGAAGAGTATGTAAGGTAAGGTAAGGAAATGATGAGGTGAAAGCACCAAGCCAGTATGAATATATAACACTTGGAAGGGACATTAGGATGGGCTGGGATGTGAGGACGGAGTGAAGGAACGGTGCTCAACCACTTGCACCATCGGGGATCGAACACCGACCCTGCAAGAAGCAAACGTATGGAGTGGAAAACTTGTGCCCAATCACTTGGACCTTCGGGGATCGAACAAAAAATATATTTTATAGACCTTAGTTCTCAATAAAAATAAACCACGTGAGGTATACGATGTTTTTCTCTAATTAATGAAGGAATATCTGGAAGTTATTCATCTTAGTATTTATTTAATAAATAAATAATTTGTTTGAATAAGTTGTCTATGGGCATACATTAACAGCTTTAACATCCTAATAAACAGTGGCTCAAATCCACATGGGACGTGATGGGGATTCGAACCTACGTCTGGGATGATCTTAGACACGCCTTAGTCTACTTACGTGTATTGAAGTAAGGGTGAAGAGGTAGAACATCTGGTTGACAGAGCCCGGGTGCATGGGGGGAATTGTGTAAAACCGTAGTTTGTGTCTCGGAGAGGTCGCAGGATCCCTGTGAGGGCAGTAGCACTCCCGGTTGCAATTGCTTTACCATGTCGTGGCTCAGTCGACTAAGGCGCACCTGGGATCATCTCGGATGAAGGTTCGAACCCTCATCACGGCCCTCGTGGATTTGTTCATTTAATGTATCATGCTATTGTGATTTCTGAGTGTAACAGTGGACGTTGAAGTTAAGTTAAGCAAGATGAACAGTGGTTCATCTTGCTTAACAGTGGTTCATCTTGCACAGATCTAATAAATTTAAGCAAACTGAAGTGTACACGTTGTTCTCACCAGTTCTTTAAGGCATATAAACTAGCTATTGAACTTGGAATTTATCTAAAAATATGTTAGTTTTTGCTCAAGCTGTTTATAGGCATAGATGGTCACCTAGATGTACTAACCTAGACGTGATCACATAGATGTGCTCACTTAGACGTTCTCATTCTAATAGTCAGACTTACACCTTGTTTAAAGCTAAAGTATTACTGATTCGTTAAGCCGATTTTGTAGTGTTCATGTTTGTTTTGTAATAATCTCAAGATAAGAATCGCAGTTGAATGATTAGAGAAAAAAAGGGACACATTGGTATAGTTGACGAACAGATTTTATTAAGATTTTCCTTTTAGTTGTCCAGAACTGTTTAAAACCCAGAACAAAACCAGATCGATGGAACATCACTTTATATTGTGTTTCAACTAATAAGTTTCCAATTTTTGCCCTAAACTTTGTCAAAAGATTTTCTTGAAGTTATCTTCCTACATTGCAGACTTTGTGAATTGATTCTTAATGACATAGAAATTACGTGTTTTCACTAATTTGTGTATTATAGCAATAGTCAAGGTAATTATGGTAAATTCATTTCAACTTATTTTCTGTTATAATTCTTTATTGATTCTAGAGAGAAAAGAATTTTGGAAGACAAACTATATATAATAGTCTACATATAGAGGAACAAAAATACACAGATTTAACACGAATGCATACACACATGTTATGAGTGTTGCAACACAGGAATGAAGTGTTGTGAGCGTTGCAACACAAGAATGAGGTGTTGTGAGTGTTGCAACACAGGAATGAGGTGTTGTGAGTGTTGCAACACAGGAATGAGGTGTTGTGAGTGTTGCAACACAGGAATGAGGTGTTGTGAGTGTTGCAACACAGGAATGAGGTATTGTGAGTGTTGCAACACAGAATTGATGTGTTGTGAGTGTTGCAACACAGGAATGAGGTGTTGTGAGTGTTGCAACACAGGATTGATGTGTTGTGAGTGTTGCAACACAGGAATGAGGTGTTGTGAGTGTTGCAACACAGGATTGATGTGTTGTGAGTGTTGCAACACAGGAATGAGGTGTTGTGAGTGTTGCAACACAGGAATGAGGTGTTGTGAGTGTTGCAACACAGGAATGATGTGTTGTGAGTGTTGCAACACAGGAATGATGTGTTGTGAGTGTTGCAACACAGGAATGATGTGTTGTGAGTGTTGCAACACAGGAATGATGTGTTGTGAGTGTTGCAACACAGGAATGAGGTGTTGTGAGTGTTGCAACACAGGAATGAGGTGTTGTGAGTGTTACTTCACAGGATTGATGTGTTGTGAGTGTTGCAACACAGGAATGAGGTGTTGTGAGTGTTGCAACACAGGACTGATGTATTATCGTGTGGTTGTTTTGAGATGATTTCGGGGCTCAGCGTCCCCGCGGCCCCGGTCCTCGACCAGGCCTGGGTAACAGGTGCATCAGAGTGAAAGAAACTCTGCCCATTTGTTTCCGCCTCCTCCGAGGCTCGAACCTGGAACCTCAGGACTACGAATCCGAAGCGCTGTTCACTCAGCTGTCAGGCCCTTGTCCTTGGTGCTCAAGCACTTGGACCATCGGGGATCGAACACAAAAGTATTTTATAAGCAGCACAGATCTAATAAATGTCAGCAAACTGAAGTGTACACAGTTGTTCTCACCAGTTCTTTAAGGTCATTATGGTCAATACCTTTCAACAAGTTACGGCATTGAACACATTTTTTATTATATTTCTTTACTGAAACTAGAGAGGAAAGATTACTGACTGACAACCTTGATGGAAATGAAAGTCTACATATAGAGAAACAAAAATACACAGACATAAGACGAATGCACACACGTTGCAAGTGTTGAAACACAGGAATAGCGTGTTGCGGGTGTTCCAGCACAGAAATAAGATGTGAATTTTTAAAAAATCTATTTGCATTTGTTACAATACTCACAACGCGTTATTTCGATGTTGCAACTCACAAAATGTTCTTTATGTATTGCAACTCTCATAACATAGCATGTATGCGTTGCAACAGTAACAGGGTATTATTGTGTTGCAAAACTTTCAACACATCATTACTTAACACTCGCATACTTAAATACTTTGAAATACTTTGAACACTTTATTACATAATACTGGCATACTTGTCTACTTAATACTTTCTATTTGTAAGTAAAGAAGTAGATATGATTACTTTCATGGAAAGTAATTATATAACAAAATAAACGTGATTTAATAAATAAATCCTGTGTCGTTGAATAGTTTATAAGGTGATTAAGAATATAAATACAGGTGAATAAGTATCTAAGAAATTTGAAAGAATAAATAAATACATGATGATTTTGGAAATATTTTAAATGTTTTAAATAGATATAAAAGTTATTGGAATAGATATATAAAATAATAAACCTTAACAGGGATTAATTAGGAGGAAAAATTATACTCAATAATTCCAACCAAAGTATTATTTGGGCAATATATGAAAAAAGGTAGATTGCATGCATAGAGTTGGAACTGGTGACCGCGTGAACACCGGGTCCGACCTCCCAGTCTGGCCACGACTCTTCCTGCTTAATGAAGAACTCAACAGTCATACATTCATCCACTTCATCATACGTCTTCAACTGACAGTTGAGGCGAGTGAAGGAGAAAGTCGGGAAGGAAAATTAATCTTTATGAGAAGAGGATGTAAGGTAAGGAATGATGAGGTGAAAGCGCCAGGCCAGTATGAATATATAACACTTGGAAGGGACATTAGGATGGGCTAGGATGTGAGGACGGAGTGAAGGAACGGTGCTCAACCACTTGGACCATCGGGGATCGAACGCCGACCCTGCAAGAAGCGAAAGTTTGGGGTGAAAAAACGGTGGTAAAGGTAAGTGGTGATACAGTGGTAAAGGTAAGTGGTGGTACAGTGGTAAAGGTAAGTGGTGGTACAGTGGTAAAGGTAAGTGGGGTACAGTGGTAAAGGTAAGTGGTGGTACAGTGGTAAAGGTAAGTGGTGGTACAGTGGTAAAGGTAAGTGGTGGTACAGTGGTAAAGGTAAGTGGTGGTACAGTGGTAAAGGTAAGTGGTGGTAGGACATTTGGACCTTCGGGATTGAACCTGAAAACATATTTTATGGACCATAGATCACAACTGAATTAAGCAAAGCGAACTGTACAAAGTTATTTTCTCAAAGTTATTAAGGTATATCTGGGTGTTATTCTACTTAGTATTTATTTAATAAATAAATAATTTGTTCGAATTGGTTGTTTATGTGCATCTATTAACAGCTTCAACACCCTAATAGACAGTGGCTCATCTTGCTTAACGTTTAAGTACTAATGAAACCTAAAGCTGATTTGTACATTTTATCTGTTTTTAGTAATGAACGCGAGGCAGAGAAAACTGAATATCAAGTGTATTTTTCTTATCTTAGGTTCCAAATGTTTGATCGAAGCTTAAACAAATATTTTGAAGTTTTTTCTATATTAAGGACTTTAGTGAAAACTTACTTAATGATATACAAATTTCGTATTTTCACTAAATTATGTAATTTAATAGTACTAGTTAAGGTAATTATAGCAAAGACTTAGTAATAATAAAGATAATTATTGTAATATAAGATTAACAACTAAGGTAATAATTGTAAAACTATTGTAATATTTAAAGTAAATATGGTAATAACATAGTAATAGTTTAGGTAATTATGGTAATATTATAGTATTCGTTATTAAGGTAATTATGGTAATATTATAGTATTCGTTATTAAGGTAATTATCCTATATTCTTTTCAGTATGTTACGACAGTTAAAATGTTCTGGATAACATAACTTTATTAACGCATGAGAGGAAAGAATCGTGAATGAAAACCTGACTTTAGTTAAACTTGTCATATTCATGTGCCAAAAATACACAAACTTAACACGACTGCACATACAGACATGTGGTGTTGCAACGTACAGGAATATTGTGTTTCGTTTGTTGTAACACAGGAAGAAGGTCTTGTGAGTGTTGCAAATTTGAATAAAGTGTTGTGAGTTTTGCAACACTGAAATGAGGAGTTATAAGTGATGGAACACAAGAAAGTGTTGCGAGTGTTGCCGAACATAACTTGTTGTGAGTGTTGCAACAAAATATTATATTCCCAGGGTTGTAACTCATATATAACATAATGTGAGGATTGCAACATTGTATTACTGTGTTGTAAACTTTGAACATCCACAGCACAATATGCCTGCCTTGCAACACAGCACGATATTTCTGTGTTGCAACAAAAACACTTTATTTCAAAGTTGCAAAACATATTTATAAGTTTTACAACATTCACAACACATTATTTATATTGTAACACTCCCAACGCGCTATTGTCTTGCAAGAATCACAACGCGTTATTATCTTGCAACACAACTCACAACACGTCATTGCTGTGTTGTAACACTCACATCACGGTATTACAGTGTTGCAATTTTGCAACTCTCACCATGCAATTTCCGTGTTCCAAGACTCACGTTAAGACTGTGATGCAACACTCACGTTAGGACCGTGTTGCAACACTCACGTTAGGACTGTGATGCAACACTCACGTTAGGACCGTGTTGCAACACTCACGTTAGGACCGTGTTGCAACACTCACGTTAGGACCGTGATGCAACACTCACGTTAGGACTGTGATACAACACTCACGTTAGGACCGTGTTGCAACACTCACGTTAGGACCGTGTTGCAACACTCACGTTAGGACCGTGTTGCAACACTCACGTTAGGACTGTGAAGCAACACTCACGTTAGGACCGTGTTGCAACACTCACGTTAGGACCGTGTTGCAACACTCACGTTAGGACTGTGATACAACACTCACGTTAGGACCGTGATGCAACACTCACGTTAGGACCGTGTTGCAACACTCACGTTAGGACTGTGATGCAACACTCACGTTAGGACCGTGATGCAACACTCACGTTAGGACCGTGTTGCAACACTCACGTTAGGACCGTGTTGCAACACTCACGTTAGGACCGTGATGCAACACCCACGTTAGGACTGTGTTGCAACACTCACGTTAGGACTGTGATGCAACACTCACGTTAGGACTGTGATGCAACACTCACTTTAGGACCGTGATGCAACACTCACGTTAGGACCGTGATGCAACACTCACGTTAGGACTGTGATGCAACACTCACGTTATGACTGTGATGCAACACCCACGTTAGGACTGTGTTGCAACACTCACGTTAGGACCGTGTTGCAACACTCACGTTAGGACTGTGATGCAACACTCACGTTAGGACTGTGTTGCAACACTCACGTTAGGACTGTGATGCAACACTCACTTTAGGACGGGATGCAACACTCACGTTAGGACCGTGATGCAACACTCACGTTAGGACCGTGATGCAACACTCACATTAGAACCGTGATGCAACACTCACGTTAGGACCGTGTTGCAACACTCACGTTAGGACCGTGATGCAACACTCACGTTAGGACCGTGATGCAACACTCACGTTAGGACCGTGATGCAACACTCACAACTCAACATTCCCATCAAGTGTTTAACGTTGTATTCTTGCCAGATATTAATGTTTTATTGCTAATATGTTAATTTTATATAAGTTAGCGATTGAATAAATCAACAAAAGGTGATAGGAAATATAACTAACAAGTGATAAACAGATAAATAAAGATTAAATAAATTAATTAAACGTGACTGAATAAACAAATTAAATTAGATTGAACAGCTGACAAAGGTGATTAAGTAGAGCAATATAGGTGATTAAATATCTTAAAACTGGTGATTGCTTTGGTAAATGATGCTTTAACAAGTCGATAAAATGATATAAATAGATATAATAAAGTTGCTGTAATTGTCCAATTAAACGTGTGTGAATTTTTTAAATGTGATTAAATGGATGAAATTTTTATTGAATAATTAAAACTTAAATATAATTTATCTAAATGAAAAAGAAGAAGATGCAAATAGAGAGTTCGAATTGGTGGCAAAAAAATCTTATGTCATTGAATAATTAATAAAGGTTATTAAACAGATAAATTTACGTGATTAAATATCAAGAAAAGGGTGATTGGATTAATAAATAAATGATGACTGAACAAATAAAGATAATGTGATAAAAGAGACAATATAAAACTTGATTATATTGATAAATAAAACTTGATTTAACATATAAAATTTGATTAAATAGATGAAAAATATTATTGGATTAAAACTAAAGTATTTTGTAACCAATATAAGGAAGCTCACATCGCCAGCCAAGAGTTGGAACTGGTGACCACGTGAACACCGGGTCCGACCTCCCAGTCTGGCCACGACTCTTCCTGCTTAATGAAGAACTCAACAGTCATACATTCATCCACTTCATCATACATCATCAACTGACAATTGAGGCGAGTGAAGGAGAAAGTCGGGAAGGAAAATTAATCTTTATGAGAAGAGGAAGTAAGGTAAGGCAAGGAAATGATGAGGTGAAAGCGCCAGGCCAGTATGAATATATAACACTTGGAAGGGACATTAGGATGGGCAGGGATGTGAGGACGGAGTGAAGGAACGGTGCTCAGCTACTTGCACCATCGGGGATCGAACACCGACCCTGCAAGAATCAAAAGTATCGAGTGGAAAAACGGTGCCCAATCACTTGGACCTTCGGGGATCCAAGCAGTAATGAACAAACCTACTTCATTTTGTATTGAAGTAAGGGCGAAGAGGTAGAACGGCTTATTGACAAAGCTCGGGTGCATCTTCAGTATCTTGAGATGATTTCGGGGCTTTAGTGTCTCCGCGGCCCGGTCCTCGACCATGCCTCCACCCCCAGGAAGCAGCCCGTGACAGCTGACTAACACCCAGGTACCTATTCTACTGCTAAGTAACAGGGGCATAGGGTGAAAGAAACTCTGCCCAGTGTTTCTTGCCGGCGCCTGGGATCGAACCCAGGACCACAAGATCACAAATCCAGCGTGCTGTCCGCTCGGCCGACCGCTTCCTAGGGAGAGC
>WNGS01166032.1:105348-117189 GCA_020271785.1 Procambarus virginalis | reverse complement strand
GCTCGCTTACAGGGAGGCCTTTCTGATACATCAAATCAGAAATTACCACCAACTGGAGCTCGTGCAGCAGGCCAGCGTCGGTGTGTGTGTGTTCCCAGTACCAAATTGAGGCCACAGAAACGTAAATTGGTGTTGACATGGTGTGAAGCGTGTGCCGTCCCTCTGAGCCATATCGTCAACTGTTTCGCACAGTATCACAGTCTCCAGGAGTACTAAATGTGTGTAATTCTTTGGTAAATAAATGTACATATCAAGTTAATTTTTGTGTTTATATTGAAAAAAAACAAATACATTGAATATTTCCTGTAAATTATACCATTTTGGTGGGCATACTTGTGACACTGATATGTGAGCACCTAGTGAGTTTATACCATTTTTATTATAGTACAACATCTAGTGGTAATAATTGGAACAATACTAGTGAAAACAATTTGTGTAAAATGACCCAAGAATACTGTAAATAATTCCGTGAAAATAAATTCGCGGCAACTCAGGCCGCGTGAGCAGCCGTGAGTGACAGCTGCCTGACACAGCACCCTTGAGCGCTCACGTTCTGTGACGTCATCGGCAAACTTGTTGGCTCAATTGTGTCAATGGTATGTACAATAGAATTTTTGTATTATTTTTCCCGTGCTCAGGGGACACAAATTAACATGTTTAGAAGACGAAAAAAAAATTTAGATTTTTTTTTCTTGAGCACAGGGGTGTAAATGTCCCCAGGACCCCTGAGCAGTGTAAGGGTTAAAATATTTTAGACAAAATCAGCTGAATTGATATTGGTCAATAATTGTTGACTTCAGTGAGAGTGTTGCTTTTATGGACTAAGGTTACTCTTGCTTATTTTTCTCAAAATATCAGGAAAGGTTTAGAGTTCAAATAATTTGTTGTAGAGCAATGTAATGGCTGGAGCTAAAAATCTAGAGGATTTTGTAAATAAGGGTTGGTATCTCAACATATAGTATCAATGCATGGGGTTCATTCACCCACTGCAAATTAGCTCAAGCCCATCATCACCAAACAAAAATCTGCTATCAGAACAATAAAACTGTCTTCTAACAACACACAGCCTCTCTATTTAAATCCATGAACATCCTACATATACACTCGCTCTACACATTCTCTTGTGCTATTTACAAGTACAAAACCTTGTTCCTAAATGCTAACCCTGATCTGAAACTCTCCATTGATGTAATAGAACCCACAAGCACCACAAAATAAATAAATATCTCTTTGATATAATTTTTTTTATATAAATTGACAGTCAGGATAATATAATTGCCAATCAGGCTAATATAACTTTGAATCAGGCTTTTTCACCCACAGGGTTATTGATCGATAGAACTGCCAACCCACCAAAGCCATAACTGCCAAAACTGTGCTGAATTTCAAAATATACCTGGAAAAAATCATGAAGGCAAACTGGGAGGGGAAGGGAACCTTCAACAAGCTGACGGCTTCCTGTTCTCATTGAGGCCACTTGGGTTAGTGGCCCTCAGGTAAATCGGTTAAAATATTATTCTCAGACAATTACAGCATAACTGATAAAGTTAGGCAAGAGTAATAAATTTCTGGTAAATTTAGAGTAATAAATTTCTCGAGTAATATAAATTTAAATTTCATATTAACTTGACTGACAGCTATAAATGCCAATCAGCCTTCAGTATATTCTTCGGTAAAATATTTATAATCAAGAGTAGAACTCATAAATAGGCCTAAACAAAAAATAAAAAATGGACATCAGTTTGCATATGAATCTGATGAGAAAATTCCTTGATTAATATACATTTCCTTACCAATCAAATGGTCTCACCTTAAGTACATCTCAGATTGTCTTCTTCACCAACTCCAATGCTAAATAATATTACAACAAAAATGTCCATAACTTAACTACAGAGTATATTACATTTTAAATAAATTTCCACAGAAAGCAAAAAAAGGAAGCACATTATTTACATAAAAATTAAGAAAAACATTTAAAGCTTTGTTTTACCTTTGCTAAATTAAAGAGATATTTCTATACTTATAAGCAATTTTGAGCTTTCCTAGTGACAGCTTCTCTAGTTCTTGCTTGGTCATCTAACTTTCATAAATGAACAATATAATAAAATATCTTCAGATCTTTACCTTTCATTGTGAAGTGTATTTGTCAAACAAAATATAATTACCTCTGAAGAACATCCAACTGACATTGTGAGAGCACACTGTTAGATTAAAGGTAAGTTAATATACCATTATGTGTCTCATTATCCTTCAACATTCTCTTAATTACCTTCCACACCCGAAGTGTTTAGCCTATTATCTGCATGTATCATCTTGTGCTTCTTCATATGTCTATGCTGACTGAATCTCTTCCCACACTCTGGACACTCGTGAAGTTTGTCACCAGAATGCACGAACATGTGCTGTATTATAGTTCCACGTTCTCTAAATTTTTTGCCACACTCGGCACATTGAAAAGGTCTCTCATCCGCATGCACCATCCTGTGAGTTTTCATATTTCCAAGCTGTCTGAATCTCTTCCCACACTTTGGACACTTATGAGGTTTATCACCTGAATGCACTAACATGTGCTTTATTATATTTCCACGTTCTCTAAATTTTTTGCCACACTCGGCACATTCAAAAGGTCTCTCATCCACATGCACCATCATGTGAGTCTTCATATGTCCACGCTGACTGAATCTCTTCCCACACTCTGGACACTCATGAGGTTTATCACCTGAATGCACTAACATGTGAGTCTTCATATTTCCACTCAGACTGAATCTCTTCCCACACTCTGAACACTCATGAGGTTTGTCACCTGAATGCACTAACATGTGAGTTTTCATATTTCCACTCAGACTGAATCTCTTCCCACACTCTGAACACTCATGAGGTTTGTCACCTGAATGCACTAACATGTGACGCTTCATATTTCCATGACTGGTGAACACCTTCGGACACTGTGGACACTGGTGAGTCTTCATCTTCTTTATGACAGGTGCAGTTTGTGTCAAGGTTTTCTCCTCCGGATGTTGGGAGAAGCGTCAAGGCTTGAGTGTTGTTTCTTAGAGTTAGAATTGATGTGAGCACTTGGCGGTCAATGGTGGTGCTTCTTCTTTATGACAGGTGCAGTTTGTGTCAAGGTTTTCTCCCCGGATGTTGGGAGAAGCGTCAAGGCTTGAGTGTTGTTTCGTAGAGTTAGACTTGATGTGAACACTTAGCGGTCAATGGTGGTGCTTCTTCTTTATGATAGGTGTAGTTTGTGTCAAGGTTTTCCTTTAACGCTCGTGCTGGACATCACCGACTGGTGCTGCTAAAATGGCAGTATTCGCTTACCCTCTCATCACCTAAGCGTTCCAATGTTTTTGTCTGGTTCAACATATAATTTTTCCTACTTCTTATTTTTGTTTATAACTGGTCATTTACAATTAAGACTTGTATTTATCCTCATGTTTTTCAATCAAAGAATGTACTTGGAATTGTTTCTTTAAACAAAATGCTACACGATTATGCTTTTTGAAGGAAACAGGTCTCCCATAGTGGATGTGCTCCGAACCACACTGGAGTTGACCCAAAAATCAGTTGGGTCAACCCAAGTATCGCGTTTCCAAAATGGTCACCCATGTTGGAATAGAAGAACGCCGAAAAAATATGGTTGAAAACATCTTGATAACTTAAATTATTTATTAGACAGAAATGGGAGCTTTATATAAAACCTTTACCAGACAAATATTTTTTAAGTAAAACTTAAGATATTTGTAGTTGTATAAAAGTGGCAGTTTAGACACTCCGTATATTGACAACATCGCATACTAATATCTTTACCACTTCGGACACCGGGCCATAGAATTTCCCAAATCTACCCAAAAGTACCCAAAAGTACACAAATCTTCCTAGCATTACGTAAGTAATGAAGAAATTTGGTATATTTACTTACTATAATGTTGGTGCTACACGTAGAACATGATCAAACCTATTTTTACTCTGAAATAATCTAATTTCATAACGAAATTAGACGTAAATATGAGAGAGGTGACGCCATAGGAAGTCGACAATCCAAGCAACAATTTTGTGGAGCGACTTATCCAAGATATATGGTCGCCTGGAGAGTGTTTGCTGCCATATCAGCCTCCTGTACACAGTGATCCAGTCGTTTTGTTTTGTTTTGGTAAAGGTAGGATGGGCAAGTTGGAGAAGGTACAAAATGAAGCCATGAGAATTATCTTAGGATGCCCAAGAAATGCTATGATTGAGATAATGAGGATGGAGCTTAATCTGCAGAGTATTGGGGATAGAATTTCAGAGATAAATGTAGCCTCTGCCATTAGATTAATGAGAGGTGGGGGAGCTAATGAATTAATCATCTCGGTTCAAAAGGTGGGAAGTAGTGAACAGTGTATGATGAAGAAGAGAGTATATATGAATAACTTATGTTCTAATGTTATAAAGTATGATGTTATTACAGAGTGTATTGTTGTGCCCAAGAGAAAATTCACACCACTATGGGAGGATTGTAATGTAGATGTAGTAATTACTCCCTTGCAAAAGAAAAAAAGTATGTATGAAATAGGAGAGCTGAGGGCGACATATGATTGTATAATTAGAAAACTGCCCACAGAAAACACTACATGTATATTGTGATGGGTCAGTAGCTAGAGATGGGAAGGCAGGATGTGGAGTCTTGATCAGGGAGTACACTGACATCGGCACTGTAGATACTGTTATTGGACGCCGCTTAACTGACAATGTCTCTTCAA
Source organism: Procambarus virginalis (assembly GCA_020271785.1). Taxonomy (NCBI): domain Eukaryota; kingdom Metazoa; phylum Arthropoda; class Malacostraca; order Decapoda; family Cambaridae; genus Procambarus; species Procambarus virginalis. The sequence goes on along the minus strand of WNGS01166032.1, from coordinate 112,447 downwards.
CGCAGGCTGAACTCCAAGGAGTTTTAGCAGGATTACAGGAAGTAGTCAAATGTGGTAAAAATGCTTGCTTCTTTATTGACAGCAGAGGAGCGTTAGAGTCTTTAAATAGCAGACGCCCAGTATATCAGAATATTGCGCTAGAGTGTAGAGAGAATGTTAAGAAATGAGAAAAAAATGGGTATAAAGTAAGATTCTTGTGGTTCCCTACACATCCCTTAGTTACCAAATATCACCAGTTTGCTAACTGTAGGTAGTAACTGAGTGATTGTAACCTATCCACCGCTGCCCACTGGATGGGAGGCGGTGTGCAGGACAAACATATAAATTTTGACACTATCTCTTCACATATGTCAGTTGCTTAATTTAGAACCTGTACTTGAGGTCGATCTCGAACCCATTGTTGATGTGACGACTTACATTGAATTTTGTAACTAGCTCATCAAGATTGTAACTTGCTTAGCTAAATGAATTGTGGGGTTCAGTCCCTGAGCCCATTATGTGCCTCTGTAACCCTTTCCACTACCGCCCACAAGATGGGTATGGGGTGCATAATAAATGAACTAAACTAAACTCCCTTAGTTATAAACTAAGCTAAATAAAAAATTTTATCTTTAAGATTATTTTACTTTACAATTATCATTTCTCAAATTTTTTATATATTCATCTTGACAGTCTCTACTGATTTTTTGTTCTCTCCACCAAACTTGTGTATCCTCCATGGTTATCTAGTGACCTTTATTCTACTTCAAATTGTTTCATTTCTTTTGTTTACTTGCATTTATTGTTGTGTTTTGCTATAATTATTCTCTAATTTTAGTAGACTTAGTACTTTGTAAGCTTTTATTGTATTGTTATATTATTGTATTGTTGTGTTTTGCTATAATTACTTTCTATTTACAGCAGATTTAGTATTTAACTGTTCCTGTAATTGATTATCTTATTGTATCGTGACATTATTTTATCTATATGCTTACTGATATTGATCCTGATCGAAATCTTGTCCCACATCCACACAAATCAGCACATTGATCATCATTATTGCAGGTTACACAGCAAATCTTGCAAAAAACAAACTCCTAAATAGCACCTGCTTATCAGTTTTCAACCAAAATGTCAGGTCATTTGGTAAACATTTTAATGATATAAATGCACTACTTACAGCACTAGGTACTAAATTATCATTCATAATTTTAACGGAAACTTGGCTAAGTAATGACTATACCCAACTCAACAATTTAGCTGGTTATAAAGCCATTCATAACTGCAGGCCTAATAAAAAGGAGGTGGCACAGCAATTTATTACAAAGATACCTTCATTTGCAATAGTGTTATTAGTGATAGAGACGACTACTGTGAATATACCTTTGCTAAGTTCTCCAGTAAATCCCTTAAATCCTCCTGACTATCGGTGCCCTCTATAGATTTCCTAATACCAACATAGTTTCATTCTCAGATAACATAAGGAATCTTATCATAAATAACAATCTCAACAAAAATCACATCATTCTGGGAGATGATTTCAATATTGACCTGGGTCTTCAAAACAACCCTCAAGTTGACTATTTCCGTAACAGCATGCACTCCTGTATGCTAATCCCCACATTCACCAAGCCCACCCGAGTCACTCAAACATCTGCCACTACCCTGGATCACCTATGGACTAATATAACAGCTCCCATTACATCTGGGGTAATTTATGACAGAACAACTGACCACTATCCTACCTTCCTCATAGCAAACATGGACACAACACCACCAGAAACCAAGAAACTCTCATTCAGGCTACACAGTGAATCAGCTTTAGGCAATTTCTCTAATGCACTTCACAATGTTAACTGGGAATCTGAATTTAATAATACACAGGATATAAACTCATTAACTAACCTCTTTCTCTCCAAAACTCTAAGCCTCTACAACACTCACTGTCCCCTCCTTACCAAACAAGTAACTGATAAAAGAAAAAATAACTCGTGGCTCACAAGTGGCATAATTAAATCAATCAACAAAAAACATGAATATGAAAAGAAATTTAGGAGTGGCCTAGTTACAAAGGAAGTAGTTAAAAGGTACTCATCTGTGCTTACCAGTATCATAAGAAAAGCTAAACTTTCATATTATGAGACAAGATTCAAAGAAGCAAAAGGCAACATGAAAAGCACATGGAATACCATCTCTAATATCCTAGGAACTAAACAACACTCCCACAACCAGATAACACTCTCTAAGGATGGCCTTACACCGTCATCTGATTTAGAAATGGCGAATGAATTTAATAGCTACTTTTCATCGGTTGGTGCTAACCTTGCAAGTAAAATCCCACAGACTCAGACACATGTCAACACATATCTCTCAGGCAGCTATCCAAACTATCTTCTCCTTTCACCAGTCAGCCCGACAGATGTTGTGTCCATCATACACTCACTAAAAACCAAAGCTGGGAACATCAGTGAAATCCCATCCATTGTATACAAGAGCGCCTCCCATGCTCTTGCGCCACCTATAGCTCTGCTGTTCAACAAATCCCTTGAGTGTCATACCTTCCCTGATATCCTTAAAAAAACAAGAGTAACGCCAGTTCATAAAGGAGGTAATCCGGCAGACATAAACAACTATAGACCAATATCGAACCTACCCATTCTATCTAAAATATTTGAAAAAATTATCTACAAACAGCTCTACTCCTATCTCGTAAAATTCGACATTCTTAGCCCCTGTCAGTTTGGCTTCCGCTCCCAAAAGAGTACCAACGATGCAATTATTAGTCTCCTTGATATAATTTACTCAGCCCTTGACAAAAATGAGTTTCCGATTGGACTCTTCATTGACATGAGAAAGGCCTTTGATACTGTTAATCACAATTACCTCTTATGTAAACTCCATCATTATGGAATCCGAGGCCATGCACTGGACTATATCCAATCCTATCTTAGTGATAGACACCAATGTGTAGCCATCAATAATATTACTTCTCCCACTCTTCCAATAACCGTTGGAGTGCCACAGGGCAGCATCTTGGGACCTCTTCTATTTCTTATATACATCAACGATCTGCCTAATGTCTCTAACATTCTGAAACCCATTTCGTTTAAAAAAAAATCAAAATGTTTATTTAGGTAAGGTACATACATACAAGTGATTGTACAGAGAGTGATGGGGTTATATTTTTTTTTTTTTGCAGGGATATTCCTGCGTGGGCCCTAAGCCTCTGGCTGGCCCACTAAGTGTTGCTTGTTTCTGTTTTACTTGGGCGGAGTATGAGTATTTATTACTCGTATGGTCGCTTTAGTAAGATTTTGCCATATGTGTTTAACAACTTCTTCTGCTCTGTTGAATCTAAGTTGAAATCTTAATGGGTTTGTAACTGTGCACTGTGTTAGATAATGTTCCAGTGGTCTGTCGGGCATTTCTCCACAGTGTTGACATTTCCTCTCATCTTCCGGAACCTGTAAGCCTATTTCCCATGCACATGGGTATCCAAGCCTGATGCGATGTAAGTGTACTTCTGTTGCTCTACTGCTTCCTTTCATCAAACTAAGTGGTTCGTAGTTGGTTGAATTCTTGTACCAACCCGCAGATCCTGATGTTGCAACTGCTGTGTTGTGGTCACTGTACATCTTTTGCATTGCTCTGTTTCTAATTACTTTCTTAATCTGTGATAGACTCTGTGGTATGTAAATGTCTACATTTCTTTTCTTAGTTGCAAGTTTTGCAGCTTCGTCTGCAATGTCATTTCCTATTATTCCCACATGACTTGGCACCCAGATGATAAGTACCCGTCGGCCTTGTCGTTTGAGTGTTTGTATTAATGATATGACATTTGTGATCAGATGTATGTTATCACATATGTGTTCTTGTTGCAAGGTTTCAATGGCGGTTCTCGAATCTGTATGTATGATAACATGTTGTCGGTGTTGAGCAAGAGCATGTTCCAAAGCCTTTTGAATGGCTAGCATCTCTGTTTGTAAAGTCGAACACCCATTTGAGAGCCTCCAACTATTTACAGAGTTTCCTGCCTTAACTGCAGCTCCGGTTTCTTGTCCCTGCTGGTCTACTGATCCATCTGTGAAGTAAGTGAAGCTGTCGGATGCCATGTTTGCTTCTATATGCATCTGTGCAATGTTACGTAGCAGATGAGGATTTGTCTGGTTCTTTTTTCCTTCAATAACCATAATCTTAAAGTCTGCTGGCGGAGATTCCCAAGGGGCTTGCATAACAAAGTCTGCATGTATTTCGTCGACACCCTTCTCAGTGACTGTGTTTGTTATATCGAATGTATTGATGGTGTTTATCGCACAATGGGTCCACCTGTTGCTATTGGAGGCTCTTCTGTCAGAGTTAGTGCTCCAGTGATTATATCTTTAAGTGAACTGATTCTAGGTCTAGTCAATATCTTGGTCAGCATGCACGCAGCGATCCCTTTTACCCTTATTTCAATCGACGTTAGCTTGGTTTCTAGTCTTAGGTTCAGTATTTTAGTCCATCTGGGAGCTCCTGTTATGATTCGCAATGCATCGTTTTGAATAACCTCAACGTTTGCCCACTGGCCAGGAGAAAGAGTGAGTAAGGCAGGCGCTGCATAATCAACTAGGGAACGAACGGCGTGTATGTAAAACATTCTTAACACTTTGTGTCCCGCTCCTAGACGGGGCCCTGTGATTGCTCTCATTATATTTAGTCGTGATTTTGCTTTCTCCTTTAGATATTGAATTTGCTTGTTGAAGTCATTTTAAAATCTATCCACACTCCGAGATATTGATATTGTGTAACCCACTGAAGGTTAATGTCTTGAATGCGTAGGTGCCTGTCTGGAGTGTTGCCGCCTAGTCTCATTGCCTTAGACTTCTGTGCAGATATTTTTAGCCCCAAAACGCTGCATTCAGATGTTACTCTATCTAACGCCCCTTGTGCTTTATTTAGAAGTGAGGGACCTGTGATAACTAATGCTATATCATCAGCATAGCTTAGCAATTTAACCCCTTCTGTAAATGTCATGGTAACAAGGTTTTCCATAAGGATGTTAAAAAGACTAGGACTGAGGACTCCTCCTTGTGGAGTCCCATTCTCATGCAGGTGGTAGTCCGACACTTGTCCTTGCAACTTTACTCTGGCATACCTGTGACTTAGGTAATCTTGAATCCATGCTAGCATTTTTCCCTTTACACCTTTTTTAACTAAGGTGTGTAAAATTGCTTGCGGGCTTGCAAGTTCGAATGCTTTTTCTAGATCAAGGAAGATCACTATAGCTGGACCTGAGTTAACTGTTCCTAGTAATGTTGCTATGCAGTTGGCAGTACCTACTCCTCTAGTGAAGCCAAATATGTGTTTATGCAGGTCTCCAGTCTTCCACAGTAGCCTATTTAAGACCATCCGTTCTGCAGTTTTACTAATGCATGATGTTAATGAAATGGGTCTGTAATTGCCAGGTTCTTTCGGCTTAGGAATCGGTATGATGTCTGCTTTCTTCCAAGAGGTCGGTAGTTTGCCTTGCTGCCAAGATGCATTGATGACGTCCAATATTCCTTGTTCTCCAGCAGGACCTGCATGTGCGATCATTGAGTATGTAATGTTATCAGCACCTGGTGCAGTGTCCTTACCACCTTTTTTGGCTCTGATTAGTTCTTGTTTGGTGAAGGGACAGTCACATTCGTCATTTATAGCTATGCTCTCATGAATGACTGTCAACCTCTCTTGTTTTAATTGTTCTTGCTGCCTTCGGACCATTGCAGGAAGCTGATATGAAGCTGTTCTTTCTGCAAATTGGAGAGCAAGTCTCTCAGCCTCCTGCAATGGTTGAATACATGCCTGTGGTCGGGCTGGTCGACCTGATATAGTTTTAATCTGACCCCATATCTTGCCAAGACTACTATGTTCATTTAGAGTTTGACACCACTCAAACCATCTTGCCTCCTTTACTTCTCTAGAAACTCGTCTTGCTTCAGATATCACCGCTCTTAGCAGAGTTCTTCCTTCTGGTGTGGGGTTTCTCTTTAGATGTTTTCTGAAGATGTTGACTCTGTGGTTCTGTTCTTTAACTTCATTACTATAGAACCAATAGTTCTTTCGTTTTGTGTTTCCTGTGATAATGATTGGAATAGCTTTGTTTGCAGCAGCTGCAATGGCTTCCTGCAGATTGGTCTCGTGTATGTTCAAATCCTCAGGTGGCGTGTATGTTGCATACCATTTTTCAAGTTCTTCTTGGTATATATTCCAATTGGCCTTTCTTAAATTCCACCTAGGTTGTGCAGGTGGTGTAGGAGGTCGTTCTATGTTTAGTGTTGTGACAGTAGCATAGTGGTCACTGGTGATCACCGGGTCTACTTCCCACTTCGCCTGATGCTTGAGTGCTGTTGAGATTAATGTAAGATCAAGGGAACCTCCTAGAATGTGAGTGGGTTCCCCAGTGTTGAGAAGTGTAATTTCAGGTACTTCTCGCAGAGCTGCAGCTAAATGGCGCCCATCTGCATTGGCTGGCCCAGTCGCACCTAACTCTTGATGATGAGCATTAAAATCCCCAGCAATAATTACATTTTCCTGCGTGGCCAAGGCAAGCACTGCCTCTGCTTCTAGTTTACGTCTAGGGGGCTTGTAAACGTTGTATATGAGGAGCTCAATATTAGCCATATCCACTGTTACTGCTAATACCTCTACTCCATCCCCACATGAAACTGGGTCTATTTTCTTGCTAGGTATTGTGTTCCTGACTAGGGTCATTAATCCTCTTTGTCTCCCCTGCTCATACGGTATAACATAGTGCTGATATCCAGCTAATCTGAAGGATTTCGTGGCTGGGAAAAGAGTTTCTTCCAAAACGATTATATCTGCTTTCGTGCTGATTGCAGCCTCCTGAAGTGTGTGGTTTTTATTTCCAAGACCTTGTATGTTCCACTGCAGTATTCGTAATGGCCAGACGACGGTTTCGGTTGGTGTTGCCTGTTCTACCAGAACTCCTCTTCGGGATCGACCTCTATATTCTCCACCTCGCAAGTCGTGTCGCTGCAAATCGGACTGCATTGATTGTTCGTGGTCATCCCCGGCGTTGTTGGAATCTGTGCATAACTGTGGTCCATCACTTTGTTGTTGGAATCTGTGCATAACTGTG
>WNGS01166032.1:81298-97058 GCA_020271785.1 Procambarus virginalis | reverse complement strand
GCCTTCGTGGGAACCTCCCTCTCGTCCTCCAGAGCTTCCTTCTCGTCGTCCTTCATGTGCGGCTTGGTACCACTCTCTCTGCCCCTTTTCGGCAGTATGAGGGTGTACCCCAGGTTAGTGTTCTGAGCACTATCTTTTTCTAGTTGCCCTCAATGGTCTTCTTTCCTCTCTTCCTTCTGGTGTCTTCTCTGCTCTCTATGTTGATGATCTTACCCTTTGCTGTCGGGGTGATGATTTACCCTCTCCTTCAGCAGCGGCTTCAACTTTGATTGATGCCGTGTCGTCTTGGGCCACCGATCATGGCTTCAAGTTCTCTGCGTCTAAGACTTGTGCTATGACTTTTACTCGGAAGCATGTCGTTCTTCATCCCTCTTTGTCGCTTTATGGTCATCCCATTGCATACAGGGATTCCACAAAGCTCTTGGTTAGTCTTTGACACTCGTTTGTCTTGGTCAGCCCATATCTCTTTCCTCTGAGTTGAATGCTCTAAGCCCTTAACCTCCTTAAGGTTTTGTCCCATACTTCTTGGGAGCGGATAGGCGCACGCTCCTCTATTTGCACTCCTCTCTCGTCCTGTCTAAACTCGATTATGGTTGCCCTGCTTACTCTTCTGCTTCTCCCTACTCTTCGCCCTCTTGATGCTTTGCACCATACTGGGTTGCGTCTCAGCTCTGGTGCCTTTCGTTCGACTCCCGCCCTCAGTTTGTATGTTGACACTGGCTTTCTCTCTCTTCAAGACCGCCGTGATCGCTACTGTCTTCGCTATCTTGCGCGGTCCTTACACATCCTTCCTCTCGCCTCTGTCGTGCTTTGACTTTTCCTCCTCCTGTAGCACCTGTTCCTCTTCATCGTCTCCCACTTTCTGTCCGGTTATCTCGCTTGCAGGATTCTCTTTCTGTTCATATTTCTAATGTTTCTCCTCATATTGTTCCTCCTTGCCTCCATGGAGAGTCCCCCTTCCCAAGTTTTGTACGTCCTTGACTTGTATTACTAAAGCCTTTACCCCTCCTTCAATTCTGAAAAGCCTCTTCCTTGAGCACTTTTCTTCGCACTCCCACTCTATTCCATCTTCACCGATGGGTCTAAGTCTGCGGACGGTGTGGGCTACTCTGTTGTTTTTCCTGACCGTACTTATATGTGTCGCCTCCCTTCGGAGGCTAGCGTCTTTACAGCGGAACTTTATGCTATTCTCTATGCTCTCCTCTCTTGCTTTCTCATTCTCATTCCTCCTTTGTGGTTGTAGTTGACTCTCGTAGTGCCCTCATGGCTCTAGGGTCCTTTAATCCTGTCCACCCAGTGGTCATCGAGATTCAGCATTGGCTGTTTCTTATTTCTAGTAATTTAAATCGGTAGAGTTTTGCTGGGTTCCCACCATATTGGTGTTTCTTCCAATGAGCGTGCGGATGCTGCTGCTAAGGACGCTATCCGTTCTTGTCCCATCTCCCTTAAAGGTCTTCCTTATTTCGACTTTTATCCTGTTATTCATTCCTCCATCCTTGCCCGTTGGCAGGGTTGTTGGTCCTCTGTGGTTCGTAACAAGCTGCATACTCTCAAACGTAGTGTGTCCCCGTGGCCTTCCTCCTACCACCGTAACCGGCGGTGGGAGACTGCGGTGGAGACTGCTTTGCATGGCTGCGGTTGGCCATACTCGCTTAACCCACGGTCACTTAATGGAGCGCCGCCCTGCTCCTTATTGTTCGAGTTGCGTTGTCCATCTTACGTTGTGCATATCCTTGTTGAATGTCCTGACTTCCAGGACGAGCGTGTGTCTTGCTTTCCGACCATCCCTCGCGGTCACTTGTCCCTCGATAGAATTCTGGGTGAATCGGATGCTTTTGATATCGTTCGCCTTATGCGTTTTTATTCTCGTATTGGCATTCTTGGTGATATTTAGCGCCCTCTGATTATTTCGCACTTTGATGGTGCTACATAGCCTTCCCGGTTTGGTGCCTTCTTTTGATAATTACCTTACCTTACAGGCATGTGCTTAAGCAGATCTAGTAGGCTTCAGCTGTCAGTGGAGCTATTCCTGCATGAGAGTTTTTGTCGCTTAAGATGGTCTCCCAATGAATGTTTCCAAGGTCTATATTTCTTCCCAGTCGATCCTCTTATTGTTGAAATATAATTGATTGAATAACCCTTATTGCTTGTTGATTCTGTTGGACTTACTACTGTTATTAATATTAGTTTGCACTTCAATGAGCTTACAGTGTGAGTGTGTAGAATCTGAGATTGTAATTTGTCTGAATAGTCTGGTGAGTAACGGTTGTGGTGTCAGTGTAGCCAAAAGTTTTGTTGTATTTTAAATTATTTTTTATTAAAAACAGTTTGTTAGGGTGTGCTAGAGGTACACTTTACTTCTCATTTGACTTTTACACTAGAATATATGAGCTCATTTTGGACATTGTCAAGATGAGTGTTTATTTACCATAACTGTTGTTGTTGTCTACCTTACATGGTACAAGCTGGTGAGTTGTGGAGTTTATTTACATAATTGTGTGTTAGACTTGAGACCAAATAGATCTTTTGGATGTAATTTGATTCATTTGTTAAGAGCACGTGCCCAAAGTGCACAAAGCCCATGCTTTGGGCACACTATATAGTAATGTAAGTTTGCCTCGGGTAATAAATAACAGTGATCATCATTACCCGGTTTCAGGGGATGGACGGTGTTTCAGGCCATCCTCCAAAGGTTTCACAATGTCAAGAAACGGTCAATTTAAAGTAGTCTCTCCTACCATACCAGAGGGTCCAAAACAGAAAATGGGACAGTACATCACTTTCTCGAGCCGCTTTCATTTTCTAGTATTTTTTTTGCCTTGTGTGATGCATATGAGCAAAAAGTGAGGGTCTTTATCGGAGGACAAGTTAGATATTTACTCGGAGTAGAGAGAATATTATAGAGAATCTTTTTTTTCTCTCTTTGGCAGGTACACCACTTGAATATGGCGTTGGGTGTGGCGGCGAAGTGATCTGGCCGCAGCGGTGCGACCCATCGTGGCTGTACTGATTTACGTCCTGGATGATCCCAGAAGCACCATAGTCGGACCTTAGCATGCATCTTAGCCCGGACACAAGTTCGAACCCTCATTACGGCCTTTGTGGATTTGTTCATTAAATGTATCATGATATTGTGATTTCTGTATCACAACTGATGTTCTTTTCCTTAAGAATGTATTCCATGATTTGTATACAGATAAAGGTTTGATTGATAACAGTTGTGTACCTCAACTTGTCTTGATAATAAACAATAAAAGTATATTTATGTTAAAAACTTATTATTACTGTCAAGTTTCATAATTTCTGGAGTACAAGACGACTGGTATTGCCCCTTTTAGCCCCTCCGTGGTGCCTCCTTGCCATGGTGAGGGGCTCACGTACACCTCCCTGGGACCGGTGTGGGTTGCCTTTGCCCCCTCTCCTGCCCCCTTTTTGGGTAGTGGACATGCTGAAGGGCACCACGTAGGGGTCTTATGAGCCATCGGACCACCTGCTGGAGGGGTCGCCTGTGAGGGGCCGCCCTGAGTGGATGGTTGAGTGTCCAGGCTGGGGCGATAGGGGGAATGGGGTCTTAGCACCAGTGTGGGAGAATGGACGGTGTAGTAGGACTCCCCTGTTGAAAAGGGGGAGCACCGCTGGGGACAACACACCCTTCCTGAACTGGCCAGCGCTCAGTCTCCCTGGCTGCCCTGGTAGGTGGTATCTCTTGGTTCCAGGTCCCAAACTTTTGATATTGTTTGCTGCATGGATGAAGACACGACTTCTCTTACCCAGGCTCATGGGGTGGGTGACTAGGCCCCTGAGTCGGACCGTCCTGGAAGACCAGGATCTGTAGCCCTCACTACAGGGCCCGGTTTAGGCCCTGACCGGACTCTTCCTTCCTGCTCCCCTTCCTCCTCTGTGGTTGAGTCGAGCCCCAAGCCTGCTGTGGTGACCGCCTCGTCCCCTTGCACGGCTCCATCTTATTGTGACTACTGCGCCTTTTGACCCATCTCTCTCTAAAGGTTCTCATCGCCGTCCCCGCCACGGCTACTCTCGTATGCTCCCTTCCCATACTAATTCGTACCATGCTTTGTTTGCTCCTGCTACATGGCCTAAGTACTTTGACCTCCATCCTTTACATTCAACTCCTGACAATTTTTCCCTTCATAGGCATCTTGTAGATTCCATAGATGCCTCAGTTACCCTCAACCCCACCCGTCTTGGTACCCGTGTCGTTGCTACTCCTCAGGATGCAGCCACCCACTTGGCTGCCTTATCCTGCCTTGGCAAGACCCCTGTTTGGGTCTCAAAGAACGCTTGGGTAAATGCCAGTGTTGGCACTGTTCTTCTCCCACACCATGTTGCGACTGGTGTTAGGAATCTAAAAAACTGAAAAGACCACGGGGATATCAAGCACAACCTCAAGGCCCAGGGTCATTCTGTCCTCCAGGTGGATACGTTTACTCATCCCCCTCGTGGTCATCGCCGTCTGCCCCTTTGTCTGACGTCTGCCCCTTCAGATTAGCAGGGGGCAGTCCCCAGTAGCACAAAACGTTTTGACCAGGAAGCAAAACGTACCCTGCAAACCCCCTTCACCCCCCTACACGCCGGCTCACCGCCCGTCTTCAACGAGCTAACTACCCAGTCTCAGCCTGCTTGCTCCTGATTGGCTAGTGTCGCCGACAGCACACCTGCACCTGCACTCTCGCCATCTAGCCGAGTCGACGTCTGGGCTAGCTCCAGTCATCATCCTCAGAATATTTTTTGTGCTCTTAGAGTTGACATCTCTCTCTGGCATACTAAGCTCTATGGCTTTCGTATACTAAGGGAGGTATCAGCTATAGCCAATATTCTCAGCACCTGATTGTTATTGCATTGTAAATTATTTTATTGTAGAGTAAATTTCATCCTTAGTAATTATTTATGTTTTCTTGTTTTTTGACTTGTTTTAATTTTTACTTAAGCCAAGGGATTGTCTTTTGTTCATATTTTGTTTTCTAAATTAATTAAAGTTTCATTGTTTATACTTTGTGTTTTGCGTGTCTTCCCTTACCTTACCACAGACATACAGGCAAGCAGTCTCTCTTTTTTTTTTTGTAAGTGTGACCAGGCATTGATACCTGCCATTGGAGGACTGCCGAACATCAACACTCCAACACTTTACCGTCACAATATAGAAAATGTTGATTGGATTAATAAAAATTATTTAACAAATAAATGTAATGTGATAAAAAAACTAAAATATAAAACTTGCTATAATATATAAATGTAATTGAATTTTTAACATTTTATTAAATAGATGAAAAATAGTATTAGATTTAAACTAATGTATTTTGTGGTCAATATTGTAAAAAGTAATCTCTCCATGCAAAGAGTTTGAACTGGTGACCGCGAGAACAACGGGTCCGACCTCCCAGTCTGGCCACAACGTTTCCTGCTTAATGAAGAACTCAACAGTCATACATTCATCCACTTCATCATACATCATCGAGTGACACTGTAGGCATGAGGAGAAAAAATCAGAAGGAAAAGAATTTCTGTAAGGAAGCGAGGTGAGGTAAGGTAATTATGAGGTGAAAGTACTAGGCCAGTATGACTATAGCACTTGGAAGGGATATTAAGATCATCTGGGATATATAAGGACGAAGTGAAGGAATGAAAACCTACCACTTGGACCATCGGGGGATTAAACGTGGACTCTGCAAGTATCGAGAGGACGGAGTGGAGTAACGGTGCCCAAGCACTGGGACCATCGGGGATCGAACACAAGAGTATTTTATAAGCAGCACAGATCTAATAAATTTTAGCAAACTGAAGTGTACACAGTTGTTCTCACCAGTTCTTTAAGGCATATAAACTAGCTGTTTAACTTGGAATTAATCTAAAAATATGTTAGTTTTTGCTCAAGCTGTTTATAGGCATAGATGGTCACCTAGATGTACTCACCTAGACGTGATCACATAGATTTTCTCACTTAGATGTTCTCACTCTAATAATCAGACTTACATCTTGTTTAAAGCTAAAGTATTACTGATTCATTAAGCTGATTTTGTAGTGTTCATGTTTGTTTTGTAATAATCACAGTTGAATGATTAGAGAAAAAAAGGGATACATTAGTATAGTTGACGAATAGATTTGATTAAGAATTTTCTTTTAGTTGGCCACAAGTGTTTAAAACCCACAACAAAACCAGATCGATGGAACATGACTTTATAATGTTTTTTAACGTAGAAGTTTCAAATTCTTGCCCTAAACTTTATCAAAAGATCTTCTTGAAATTGTCTTTCTACAATGAAGACTGTGAATTGATTTTTAATGATATAGAAATTACGTGTTTTCACTAATTTGTGTATTACATCAATAGTTCAGCCCGTCCTCCAAAAATGGGGAGGTAATTGTAACAGCCCCATTAGTGCAATTATTTACTATATATGACAGTAAGGAAATGTACTTATTACACTTAGTATTAAAACGTACTGTCAATTCGGAGGATGGGTTGCAATAGTTAAGGAAATTATGGTAAATTCATTTCAACTTATTTTTTGTTATAATTCTTTATTGATTATATATAGAGAAAATAATTTTGGACGACTAACTTACTATAAAATGTCTACGTACAGAGGAACAAAAGTACACATACATAAGACGAATGCATACATATGTTGTCAGTTTTGCAACGTATAGAAATAGCGTTTTATGAGTGTTGCAACACAGGAATGAGGTGTTGTGAGTGTTGCAACACAGGAATGATGTGTTGTGAGTGTTGCAACACAGGAATGATGTGTTGTGAGTGTTGCAACACAGGAATGATGTGTTGTGAGTGTTGCAACACAGGAATGTTGTGTTGTGAGTGTTGCAACACAGGAATGTTGTGTTGTGAGTGTTGCAACACAGGAATGATGTGTTGTGAGTGTTGCAACACAGGAATGATGTGTTGTGAGTGTTGCAACACAGGAATGATGTGTTGTGAGTGTTGCAACACAGGAATGTTGTGTTGTGAGTGTTGCAACACAGGAATGATGTGTTGTGAGTGTTGCAACACAGGAATGATGTGTTGTGAGTGTTGCAACACAGGAATGTTGTGTTGTGAGTGTTGCAACACAGGAATGTTGTGTTGTGAGTGTTGCAACACAGGAATGTTGTGTTGTGAGTGTTGCAACACAGGAATGATGTGTTGTGAGTGTTGCAACACAGGAATGAGGTGTTGTGAGTGTTGCAACACAGGAATGTTGTGTTGTGAGTGTTGCAACACAGGAATGATGTGTTATCGTGTGGTTGTTTTGAGATAATTTCGGGGCTTAGCGTCCCCGCGGCCCGGTCCTCGACCAGGCCTTGGTAACAGGTGCATCAGAGTGAAAGAAACTCTGCCCATTTGTTTCCTCCTCCTCCGAGGGTCGAACCTGGAACCTCAGGACTACTATTCCAGAGCGCTGTCCACTCAGCTGTGAGGCCCCTGTACTCCGTGCCCAAGCACTGGACCATCGGGGATCGAACACAGAGTATTTTATAAGCAGCACAGATCTAATAACTGAAGCCAACTGAAGTGTACACAGTTGTTCTCACCAGTTCTTTAAGGTCATTATCGTCAATACCTTCAACAAGTTACGGCATTAAACACACTTTTTATTATATTTCTTTACTGAAACTGGAGAGGAAAGATTACTGACTGACAACCTTGATGGTAATGAAAGTCTACATATAGAGAAACTAAAATACACAGACATAAGACGAATACACACATGTTGCGAGCGTTGCAACACAGCAATAGCGTGTTGCGAGTGTTGCAACACAGGAATAGTGTGTTGCGAGTGTTGCAACACAGGAATAGTGTGTTGCGAGTGTTGCAACACAGGAATAGTGTGTTGCGAGTGTTGCAACACAGGAATAGTGTGTTGCGAGTGTTGCAACACAGGAATAGCGTGTTGCGAGTGTTGCAACACAGGAATAGCGTGTTGCGAGTGTTGCAACACAGGAATAGTGTGTTGCGAGTGTTGCAACACAGGAATAGTGTGTGCGAGTGTTGCAACACAGGAATAGCGTGTTGCGAGTGTTGCAACACAGGAATAGTGTGTTGCGAGTGTTGCAACACAGGAATAAGATGTGAATTTTTTAAAAATCTATTTGCATTTGTTACAACACTCACAACGCGTTATTTAGTTGTTGCAACTCTCACAAAATGTTCTTTATGTATTGCAACTCTCATAACATTGCATGTATGCGTTGCAACACTAACAACACGGTATTATTGTGTTGCAAAACTTTCAATACATCATTACGTAACACTCGCATATTTAAGTGTTGCAATATTTTGAACACTTTATTACATAATACTGGCATACTTGTCTACTTAATACTGTCTATTTGTAAGTAATTAAGTAGATATAATTACTTTCATGGAAAGTAATTATAAAACAAAATAAACGTGATTTAATAAATAAATCGTGTCGTTGTATAGTTTATAAGGTCATTAAGAATATAAATACTGGTGAATAAGTATCTAAGAAATTTGAAAGAATAAATAAATATATGATGATTTAGGAAATATTTTAAGTGTTTTCAATAGATATAAAAGTTATTGGAATAGATATATAAAAATAATAAACATTGAGGGGATTAGAAGGAAAATTTTACTCAATAATTCCAACCAAAGTATTATTTGGGCAATATATGAAAAAAAGGAAGAATGTACACAAGAGTTGTAACTGGTGACCGCGTGAACACGGGGTCCGACCTCCCAGTCTGGCCACGACTGTTGTAACAGGTGACCGCGTGAACACCGGGTCCGACCACCCAGTCTGGCCACGACTGTTGTAACTGGTGACCGCGTGAACACCGGGTCCGACCACCCAGTCTGGCCACGACTGTTGTAACTGGTGACCGCGTGAACACCGGGTCCGACCACCCAGTCTGGCCACGACTGTTGTAACTGGTGACCGCGTGAACACCGGGTCCGACCACCCAGTCTGGCCACGACTGTTGTAACTGGTGACCGCGTGAACACCGGGTCCGACCTCCCAGTCTGGCCACGACTGTTGTAACTGGTGAGGGCGTGAACACCGGGTCCGACCTCCCAGTCTGGCCACGACTGTTGTAACTGGTGACCGCGTGAACACCGGGTCCGACCTCCCAGTCTGGCCACGACAGTTGTAACTGGTGAGGGCGTGAACACCGGGTCCGACCTCCCAGTCTGGCCACGACAGTTGTAACTGGTGACCGCGTGAACACCGGGTCCGACCTCCCAGTCTGGCCACGACAGTTGTAACTGGTGACCGCGTGAACACCGGGTCCGACCTCCCAGTCTGGCCACGACTGTTGTAACTGGTGAGGGCGTGAACACCGGGTCCGACCTCCCAGTCTGGCCACGACTGTTGTAACTGGTGACCGCGTGAACACCAGGTCCGACCTCCCAGTCTGGCCACGACTGTTGTAACTGGTGACCGCGTGAACACCGGGTCCGACCTCCCAGTCTGACCACGACTGTTGTAACTGGTGACCGCGTGAACACCGGGTCCGACCTCCCAGTCTGACCACGACTGTTGTAACTGGTGACCGCGTGAACACCGGGTCCGACCTCCCAGTCTGGCCACGACTGTTGTAACTGGTGAGGGCGTGAACACCGGGTCCGACCTCCCAGTCTGGCCACGACTGTTGTAACTGGTGACCGCGTGAACACCGGGTCCGACCTCCCAGTCTGGCCACGACTGTTGTAACTGGTGACCGCGTGAACACCGGGTCCGATTTCCCAGTCTGACCACGACTGTTGTAACTGGTGACCGCGTGAACACCGGGTCCGATTTCCCAGTCTGACCACGACTGTTGTAACTGGTGACCGCGTGAACACCGGGTCCGATTTCCCAGTCTGACCACGACTGTTGTAACTGGTGACCGCGTGAACACCGGGTCCGACCTCCCAGTCTGACCACGACTGTTGTAACTGGTGACCGCGTGAACACCGGGTCCGATTTCCCAGTCTGGCCACGACTGTTGTAACTGGTGACCGCGTGAACACCGGGTCCGACCTCCCAGTCTGGCCACGACTGTTGTAACTGGTGACCGCGTGAACACCGGGTCCGACCTCCCAGTCTGACCACGACTGTTGTAACTGGTGACCGCGTGAACACCGGGTCCGACCTCCCAGTCTGACCACGACTGTTGTAACTGGTGACCGCGTGAACACCGGGTCCGATTTCCCAGTCTGGCCACGACTGTTGTAACTGGTGAGGGCGTGAACACCGGGTTCGACCTCCCAGTCTGGCCACGACTGTTGTAACTGGTGACCGCGTGAACACCGGGTCCGACCTCCCAGTCTGGCCACGACTGTTGTAACTGGTGAGGGCGTGAACACCGGGTTCGACCTCCCAGTCTGGCCACGACTGTTGTAACTGGTGACCGCGTGAACACCGGGTCCGACCTCCCAGTCTGGCCACGACACTTCCTGCTTAATGAAGAACTCAACAGTCATACATTCATCCACTTCATCATACATCATCAACTGACAATTGAGGCGAGTGAAGGAGAAAGTCGGGAAGGAAAATTAATCTTTATGAGAAGAGGATGTAAGGTAAGGTAAGGAAATGATGAGGTGAAAGCGCCAGGCCAGTATGAATATATAACACTTGGAAGGGACATTAGGATGGGCTGGGATGTGAGGACAGAGTGAAGGAACGGTGCTCAACCACTTGGACCATCGGGGATCGAACGCCGACCCTGCAAGAAGCAAAAGTTTGGGGTGAAAAAACGGTGGTAAGGTAAGTGGTGGTACAGTGGTAAAGGTAAGTGGTGGTACAGTGGTAAAGGTAAGTGGTGGTACAGTGGTAAGGTAAGTGGTGGTACTGTGGTAAAGGTAAGTGGTGGTACAGTGGTAAAGGTAAGTGGTGGTACAGTGGTAAAGGTAAGTGGTGGTACTGTGGTAAAGGTAAGTGGTGGTACTGTGGTAAAGGTAAGTGGTGGTACTGTGGTAAAGGTAAGTGGTGGTACTGTGGTAAAGGTAAGTGGTGGTACAGTGGTACAGTGGTAAGGTAAGTGGTGGTACAGTGGTAAGGTAAGTGGTGGTACTGTGTAAAGGTAAGTGGTGGTACTGTGGTAAAGGTAAGTGGTGGTACAGTGGTACAGTGGTAAGGTAAGTGGTGGTACTGTGGTAAAGGTAAGTGGTGGTACTGTGGTAAAGGTAAGTGGTGGTACAGTGGTAAGGTAAGTGGTGGTACTGTGGTAAAGGTAAGTGGTGGTACTGTGGTAAGGTAAGTGGTGGTACAGTGGTAAAGGTAAGTGGTGGTACAGTGGTACAGTGGTAAAGGTAAGTGGTGGTACTGTGGTACAGTGGTAAAGGTAAGTGGTGGTACTGTGGTAAGGTAAGTGGTGGTACAGTGGTACAGTGGTAAAGGTAAGTGGTGGTACAGTGGTAAAGGTAAGTGGTGGTACTGTGGTACAGTGGTAAAGGTAAGTGGTGGTACAGTGGTAAAGGTAAGTGGTGGTACAGTGGTAAAGGTAAGTGGTGGTACAGTGGTAAAGGTAAGTGGTGGTACAGTGGTAAAGGTAAGTGGTGGTACAGTGGTAAAGGTAAGTGGTGGTACAGTGGTAAAGGTAAGTGGTGGTACAGTGGTAAGGTAAGTGGTGGTACTGTGGTAAAGGTAAGTGGTGGTACAGTGGTAAAGGTAAGTGGTGGTACTGTGGTAAAGGTAAGTGGTGGTACTGTGGTAAAGGTAAGTGGTGGTACAGTGGTACAGTGGTACAGTGGTAAAGGTAAGTGGTGGTACAGTGGTAAAGGTAAGTGGTGGTACAGTGGTAAAGGTAAGTGGTGGTACAGTGGTAAAGGTAAGTGGTGGTACAGTGGTACAGTGGTACAGTGGTAAAGGTAAGTGGTGGTACAGTGGTAAAGGTAAGTGGTGGTACAGTGGTAAAGGTAAGTGGTGGTACTGTGGTAAAGGTAAGTGGTGGTACTGTGGTAAAGGTAAGTGGTGGTACAGTGGTAAAGGTAAGTGGTGGTACAGTGGTAAAGGTAAGTGGTGGTACAGTGGTACAGTGGTAAAGGTAAGTGGTGGTACAGTGGTAAAGGTAAGTGGTGGTACAGTGGTAAAGGTAAGTGATGGTACAGTGGTACAGTGGTAAAGGTAAGTGGTGGTACAGTGGTAAAGGTAAGTGGTGGTACAGTGGTAAAGGTAAGTGGTGGTACTGTGGTAAAGGTAAGTGGTGGTACAGTGGTAAGGTAAGTGGTGGTACTGTGGTAAAGGTAAGTGGTGGTACTGTGGTAAAGGTAAGTGGTGGTACAGTGGTAAGGTAAGTGGTGGTACTGTGGTAAGGTAAGTGGTGGTACTGTGGTAAGGTAAGTGGTGGTACAGTGGTACAGTGGTAAAGGTAAGTGGTGGTACTGTGGTAAAGGTAAGTGGTGGTACAGTGGTAAGGTAAGTGGTGGTACTGTGGTAAGGTAAGTGGTGGTACAGTGGTACAGTGGTAAAGGTAAGTGGTGGTACAGTGGTAAAGGTAAGTGGTGGTACTGTGGTAAAGGTAAGTGGTGGTACAGTGGTAAGGTAAGTGGTGGTACAGTGGTACAGTGGTACAGTGGTAAAGTAAGTGGTGGTACTGTGGTAAAGGTAAGTGGTGGTACAGTGGTAAGGTAAGTGGTGGTACAGTGGTAAGGTAAGTGGTGGTACTGTGATAAAGGTAAGTGGTGGTACAGTGGTAAAGGTAAGTGGTGGTACTGTGGTACAGTGGTAAAGGTAAGTGGTGGTACTGTGGTAAGGTAAGTGGTGGTACAGTGGTAAAGGTAAGTGGTGGTACAGTGGTAAAGGTAAGTGGGTGGTACAGTGGTAAAGGTAAGGGTGGTACAGTGGTAAGGTACAGTGGTGGTACAGTGGTACAGTGGTAAAGGTAAGTGGTGGTACAGTGGTAAAGGTAAGTGGTGGTACAGTGGTAAAGGTAAGTGGGGTGGTACAGTGGGGTACAGTGGTAAAGGTAAGGTGGTACAGTGGTACAGTGGTAAAGGTAAGTGGTGGTACAGTGGTAAAGGTAAGTGGTGGTACGTGGTAAAGGTAAGTGGTGGTACTGTGGTAAAGGTAAGTGGTGGTACAGTGGTAAAGGTAAGTGGTGGTACAGTGGTAAAGGTAAGTGGTGGTACAGTGGTAAAGGTAAGTGGTGGTACAGTGGTAAAGGTAAGTGGTGGTACAGTGGTAAAGGTAAGTGGTGGTACTGTGGTAAAGGTAAGTGGTGGTACAGTGGTAAAGGTAAGTGGTGGTACAGTGGTAAAGGTAGTGGTGGTACAGTGGTAAAGGTGGTAAGTGGTGGTACTGTGGTAAAGGTAAGTGGTGGTACAGTGGTAAGGTAAGTGGTGGTACAGGTGGTACAGTGGTAAAGGTAAGTGGTGGTACAGTGGTAAAGGTAAGTGGTGGTACAGTGGTAAAGGTAAGTGGTGGTACAGTGGTAAAGGTAAGTGTGGTACAGTGGTAAAGGTAAGTGGTGGTACTGTGGTAAAGGTAAGTGGTGGTACAGTGGTAAAGGTAAGTGGTGGTACTGTGGTAAAGGTAAGTGGTGGTACAGTGGTAAGGTAAGGTGGTGGTACAGTGGTAAAGGTAAGTGGTGGTACAGTGGTAAAGGTAAGTGGTGGTACAGTGGTAAAGGTAAGTGGTGGTACAGTGGTAAAGGTAAGTGGTGGTACAGTGGTAAAGGTAAGTGGTGGTACTGTGGTAAAGGTAAGTGGTGGTACTGTGGTAAAGGTAAGTGGTGGTACAGTGGTAAAGGTAAGTGGTGGTACAGTGGTAAAGGTAAGTGGTGGTACAGTGGTAAAGGTAAGTGGTGGTACAGTGGTACAGTGGTAAAGGTAAGTGGTGGTACAGTGGTAAAGGTAAGTGGTGGTACAGTGGTAAAGGTAAGTGGTGGTACAGTGGTACAGTGAAAGGTAAGTGGTGGTACAGTGGTACAGTGGTAAAGGTAGTGATGGTACAGTGGTAAAGGTAAGTGGTGGTACTGTGGTAAAGGTAAGTGGTGGTACTGTGGTAAAGGTAAGTGGTGGTACAGTGGTAAAGGTAAGTGGTGGTACAGTGGTAAAGGTAAGTGGTGGTACAGTGGTAAAGGTAAGTGGTGGTACAGTGGT
Organism: Procambarus virginalis; assembly: GCA_020271785.1. Taxonomy (NCBI): domain Eukaryota; kingdom Metazoa; phylum Arthropoda; class Malacostraca; order Decapoda; family Cambaridae; genus Procambarus; species Procambarus virginalis. Next base: position 82,993 of record WNGS01166032.1, on the reverse strand, counting down.
AAAGGTAAGTGGTGGTACTGTGGTAAAGGTAAGTGGTGGTACAGTGGTAAAGGTAAGTGGTGGTACAGTGGTAAAGGTAAGTGGTGGTACAGTGGTAAAGGTAAGTGGTGGTACAGTGGTAAAGGTAAGTGGTGGTACAGTGGTAAAGGTAAGTGGTGGTACAGTGTAAAGGTAAGTGGTGGTACAGTGGTAAAGGTAAGTGGTGGTACAGTGGTAAAGGTAAGTGGTGGTACAGTGGTACAGTGGTAAAGGTAAGTGGTGGTACTGTGGTAAAGGTAAGTGGTGGTACTGTGGTAAAGGTAAGTGGTGGTACTGTGGTAAAGGTAAAAGTGGTGGTACAGTGGTAAAGGTAAGTGGTGGTACAGTGGTAAAGGTAAGTGGTGGTACAGTGGTAAAGGTAAGTGGTGGTACAGTGGTAAAGGTAAGTGGTGGTACAGTGGTAAAGGTAAGTGGTGGTACAGTGGTAAGGTAAGTGGTGGTACAGTGGTAAGGTAAGTGGTGGTACTGTGGTAAAGGTAAGTGGTGGTACAGTGGTAAAGGTAAGTGGTGGTACAGTGGTAAAGGTAAGTGGTGGTACAGTGGTAAAGGTAAGTGGTGGTACAGTGGTAAAGGTAAGTGGTGGTACAGTGGTAAAGGTAAGTGGTGGTACAGTGGTAAGGTAAGTGGTGGTACAGTGGTAAGGTAAGTGGTGGTACAGTGGTAAAGGTAAGTGGTGGTACAGTGGTAAGGTAAGTGGTGGTACAGTGGTAAAGGTAAGTGGTGGTACAGTGGTAAGGTAAGTGGTGGTACAGTGGTAAAGGTAAGTGTGGTACAGTGGTAAAGGTAAGGTGGTAGTGGTAAAGGTAAGTGGTGTGTACAGTGGTAAAGGTAAGTGGTGGTACAGTGGTAAGGTAAGTGGTGGTACAGTGGTAAAGGTAAGTGGTGGTACAGTGGTAAAGGTAAGTGGTGGTACAGTGGTAAAGGTAAGTGGTGGTACAGTGGTAAAGGTAAGTGGTGGTACTGTGGTAAAGGTAAGTGGTGGTACAGTGGTAAAGGTAAGTGGTGGTACTGTGGTAAAGGTAAGTGGTGGTACAGTGGTAAGGTAAGTGGTGGTACAGTGGTAAAGGTAAGTGGTGGTACGGGGTACGTGGTAAAGTAAGTGGTGGTACAGTGGTAAAGGTAAGTGGTGGTACAGTGGTAAAGGTAAGTGGGTGGTACAGTGGTAAAGGTAAGTGGTGGTACAGTGGTAAAGGTAAGTGGTGGTACAGTGGTAAGGTAAGTGGTGGTACAGTGGTAAAGGTAAGTGGTGGTACTGTGGTAAAGGTAAGTGGTGGTACAGTGGTAAGGTAAGTGGTGGTACTGTGGTAAAGGTAAGTGGTGGTAAGGACATTTGGACCTCGGGGATCGAACCAGAAAACATATTTTATGGACCATAGATCTCAATTGAATTAAGCAAAGCGAACTGTACAAAGTTATTTTCTCAAAGTTATTAAGGTATATCTGGGTGTTATTCTACTTAGTATTTGTTTAATAAATAAATAATTGGTTCTAATTGTTGTTTATGTGCATCTATTACCAGCCTCAACAGCCTAATAGACAGTGGCTCATCTGCTTAACACTTAAGTACTAATGAAGCCTAAGCTGATGTGTACATTTATCTGTTTAGTAATGAACGCGAGGCAGAGAAAACTGAATATTAAGTGTATCTTCTTATCT
>WNGS01166032.1:55277-67679 GCA_020271785.1 Procambarus virginalis | reverse complement strand
GTAAAGGTAAGTGGTGGTACTGTGGTAAAGGTAAGTGGTGGTACAGTGGTAAAGGTAAGTGGTGGTACAGTGGTAAAGGTAAGTGGTGGTACAGTGGTACAGTGGTAAAGGTAAGTGGTGGTACAGTGGTAAAGGTAAGTGGTGGTACAGTGGTAAAGGTAAGTGGTGGTACAGTGGTACAGTGGTAAAGGTAAGTGGTGGTACAGTGGTACAGTGGTAAAGGTAAGTGATGGTACAGTGGTAAAGGTAAGTGGTGGCACTGTGGTAAAGGTAAGTGGTGGTTCTGTGGTAAGGTAAGTGATGGTACAGTGGTAAAGGTAAGTGGTGGTACAGTGGTAAAGGTAAGTGGTGGTACTGTGGTAAAGGTAAGTGTGTGGTACTGTGGTAAAGGTAAGTGGTGGTTCTGTGGTAAAGGTAAGTGGTGGTACAGTGGTAAAGGTAAGTGATGGTACAGTGGTAAAAGGTAAGTGGTGGTACAGTGGTAAAGGTAAGTGATGGTACAGTGGTAAAGGTAAGTGATGGTACAGTGGTAAAGGTAAGTGGTGGTACAGTGGTAAAGGTAAGTGGTGGTACAGTGGTAAAGGTAAGTGGTGGTACAGTGGTACAGTGGTAAAGGTAAGTGGTGGTACTGTGGTAAAGGTAAGTGGTGGTACTGTGGTAAAGGTAAGTGGTGGTACTGTGGTAAAGGTAAGTGGTGGTACTGTGGTAAAGGTAAGTGATGGTACAGTGGTAAAGGTAAGTGGTGGTACTGTGGTAAAGGTAAGTGATGGTACAGTGGTAAGGTAAGTGGTGGTACTGTGGTAAAGGTAAGTGGTGGTACAGTGGTAAGGTAAGTGGTGGTACAGTGGTAAGGTAAGTGGTGGTACTGTGGTAAAGGTAAGTGGTGGTACAGTGGTAAGGTAAGTGGTGGTACAGTGGTAAGGTAAGTGGTGGTACAGTGGTAAAGGTAAGTGGTGGTACAGTGGTAAAGGTAAGTGGTGGTACTGTGGTAAAGGTAAGTGGTGGTACAGTGGTAAGGTAAGTGGTGGTACAGTGGTAAGGTAAGTGGTGGTACAGTGGTAAAGGTAAGTGGTGGTACAGTGGTAAATGTAAGTGGTGGTACTGTGGTAAAGGTAAGTGGTGGTACAGTGGTAAAGGTAAGTGGTGGTACAGTGGTAAAGGTAAGTGATGGTACAGTGGTAAAGGTAAGTGATGGTACTGTGGTAAAGGTAAGTGGTGGTACTGTGGTAAAGGTAAGTGGTGGTACAGTGGTAAGGTAAGTGGTGGTACAGTGGTAAGGTAAGTGGTGGTACAGTGGTAAAGGTAAGTGGTGGTACAGTGGTAAAGGTAAGTGGTGGTACAGTGGTAATGGTAAGTGGTGGTACTGTGGTAAAGGTAAGTGGTGGTACAGTGGTAAAGGTAAGTGGTGGTTCTGTGGTAAAGGTAAGTGGTGGTACAGTGGTAAAGGTAAGTGGTGGTACAGTGGTAAAGGTATGTGGTGGTACAGTGGTACAGTGGTAAAGGTAAGTGGTGGTACAGTGGTAAAGGTAAGTGGTGGTACAGTGGTAAAGGTAAGTGGTGGTACTGTGGTAAAGGTAAGTGGTGGTACTGTGGTAAAGTAAGTGGTGGTACAGTGGTAAGGTAAGTGGTGGTACTGTGGTAAAGGTAAGTGGTGGTACTGTGGTAAAGGTAAGTGGTGGTACAGTGGTAAGGTAAGTGGTGGTACTGTGGTAAAGGTAAGTGGTGGTAAGGACATTTGGACCTTCGGGGATCGAACCAGAAAACATATTTTATGGACCATAGATCTCAATTGAATTAAGCAAAGCGAACTGTACAAAGTTATTTTCTCAAAGTTATTAAGGTATATCTGGGTGTTATTCTACTTAGTATTTGTTAATAAATAAATAATTTGTTCTAATTGGTTGTTTATGTGCATCTATTACCAGCCTCAACAGCCTAATAGACAGTGGCTCATCTTGCTTAACACTTAAGTACTAATGAAGCCTAAAGCTGATGTGTACATTTTATCTGTTTTAGTAATGAACGCGAGGCAGAGAAAACTGAATATTAAGTGTATCTTTCTTATCTTAGGTTTTCTTATGTTAGGTTTCAAATGTTTTATCGAAGCTTAACAAATATTTTGAAGTTTTTTCANGCCACCACAAACCTCTCACCACCACAACCTCTCCAGCCACCACAACCTCTCACTGTGACAGCACATTGTTCCATGAGACAGTTGAAGAGGAAGGGCTTAGTATTCCTCCCTGCGGAGTTCCATTTTCCAGCCTCTTTGAGGTCGATGTTTTTCCTTGAATTTGACTTTAGCTTCTCGGTTAAGCAGGCTTCCTTTGGCAAAAGCAAGAGCGTGTCCTTTGATTCCTTATCCACGAGGCAGCACAGTGTAGCTGGAGCACTGGCTAACTCGAAGGCTTTTCAAGGTCTAGAAAAATAAGGATTCCAGGTTTGTCATTGATTTTATCCAGGAGGGAGGTAAGGCATTCTGTGTTCCAACACTTTTCTGTAAGCAAACATATTTTGGTGTAGTGGATTGGCTTTCCATTCAATTCGATTAAGGGCCATTCTTTCTGCAGTTTTGGCAGACAGCTTGTTATGAGATGGGTCTTGGATTTCCTGGGTCTTTAGGTTTTGGAATGGGAACTATAATTGCACTGTTCCAAGAGAGTGGTCGGTTCTTGTCACCGTACTCTGTTGATGAGATTCAAGAAGGCTTCTTCACCCTTTTCTCCTAGCTTGGCTAGCATGTTGTAAGTGATTTTGTCCTCGCCTGGAGCTGGCCCACACAGGCAGCCCTATTTATAACCACCCAATCCCACTCATATAAATGTCCAACCCATGCTTGAAACAATCGGGACCCCACCTTCACCAGGTTACGCGGTAATTGGTCCCTCAAATCAACAACCTGTTACTGAACCAGAATTTACCCAGTCTTTCGTAAATCTAAACTTATCTAATTTATACCCTTTGTTTCGTGTTCTGTCTTGTGTTGATACTTTTAATACCCTATTAATACCCCTTTTGTTATGTCCATTCATCCACTTGTAAACCTCTATCGTGTCATCCCTAACTCTTCGCCTTTCCATTGATGCAATTTAAGCTTAGTTAATCTTTCTTCATATGAAAGATTTCTAATTTGGGAATTAACTAGTCTCCTACGCTGGACTCATTCAAGTGAATTTAAGAACATAAGAACAAAGGTAACTGCAGAAGGCCTATTGGCCCATACGAGGCAGCTCCTATTTATAACCACCCAATCCCACTCATATACATGTCCAACCCACGCTTGAAACAATCGAGGGATCCCACCTCCACCACGTTACGCGGTAATTGGTTCCACAAATCAACACCCTGTTACTGAACCAGTATTTACCCAAGTCTTTCCTAAATCTAAACTTATCCATTTATACCCATTGTTTCGCGTTCTGTCTTGTGTTGATACTTTTAATACCCTATTAATATCCCCTTTGTTATGTCCATTCATCCACTTGTAAACCTCTATCATGTCACCCCTAACTCTTCGCCTTTCCAGTGAATGCAATTTAAGCTTTGTTAATCTTTCTTCATATGAAAGATTTCTAATTTGGGGAATTAACTTTGTCATCCTACGCTGGACACGTTCAAGTGAATTATATCCATTCTATAGTATGGCGACCAAAACTGAACTGCATAATCTAAATGGGGCCTAACCAGAGCAAGATATAGCTTGAGAACCACACCAGGTGTCTTGTTACTAACGCTGCGATTAATAAATCCGAGTGTCCTATTTGCCTTATTACGAACATTCATGCATTGATCCTTTTGTTTTAAATTCTTACTAATCATAACTCCCAGATCCCTTTCGCAATCCGACTTCGCAATCTCAACACCATCTAGCTCGTATCTTGTAACTCTATCATCATTACCTAGCTTCAGAACTTTACATTTATCAGCATTAAACTGCATCTGCCAGTCCTTTGACCATTTCAAAACCCTATCTAGATCAACTTGAAGTGATAGTGAGTCCTCCTCCGAATTAATTTCCCTACCGATTTTCGTATCATCGGCAAATTTGCAAATGTTGCTACTCAAACCTGAATCTAAATCATTTATATATATTATAAACAACAGAGGACCCAAGACAGAGCCTTGAGGCACTCCACTTACAACATTTTCCCACTCTGACTTGACTCCATTTATACTAACTCTCTGTTTCCTTTGGTATAGCCATGCCCTAATCCAGCTTAATATAGCACCCCCAATACCATGAGCATCTATCTTTTTAATCAGTCTTTCATGTGGCACTGTATCGAAAGCTTTGCTAAAGTCAAGGTACACAACATCACAATCCTTACCACTATCAACTGCCTCAACTATGCTAGAATAAAAAGATAACAAATTTGTTAAACATGAACGGCCATTTATAATACAGGTCTATTCCATTCTATGCCAAATCTGATTTCTTTGTGATCACTGTTCCCTAGCTCACTCCCTATTTCGATGTCATTAATTTGTGTTTCCCTGTTAGTTAACACTAAATCTAAAATATTATTTTCCCGTGTTGGTTCCTTAATGTGTTGCGTAAGAAAGCAATCGTCAATTAATTCTAGAAAATCTTCTGCTTCACTATTCCCTGTTTTGTTCAACCAGTTTATTCCACTCAAATTAAAGTCACCCATGACATAAATACTGTTAGATCTAGATGTCCTAGATATTTCATCCCATAGATGCTTTGCTTCCATTCTGTCTAAATTTGGTGGCCTATATATAACTCCAATTATAATATTATTTGCTTTTTCGTTTAATTCTATCCAAATAGTTTCTGTGTGTGGCTCAGTTTTGATTCCCTCTTTGAGACTACATTTCAAATTGTCCCTAACGTATATGGCTACTCCACCACCTCGTCTAATATATCTATCTGTGTGAAATAGTTTAAATCCATTTATTTGATATTCGGCTAATAGTTCTCTATTATCAACATTCATCCACGTTTTGGTAAGTGCAATAATATCTATTTTTTCTGTGCAGACAAGAGCATTTAATTCGTTAATTTTATTTCTTAGACTTCTACTGTTTGTGTAATATACCCTAAGTGAATTGTTATTTTGAGGCCCTTCTCTTTCCCTGATCATTTTGCCAATTCCTTTCTCCCGCAAACACATACTTTTATTACATCCTTCCTCCAAATCAATTCCCATACCTCTATCTACTAACAGTTTAAACCCAAACAAACACCTCTAACCACTTCTTCCAACGAATTTGCAACAGCAACAACCCCAGCTCTCGATAGATGCACCCCATCCCGAGCATACATTTCATTTCTTCCATAGAAGTGTTCCCAGTTGTCTATATAAGATATTGCATTAGATTGCAATATCTTTCCAGCCTGCAATTGACACTAAGTGCCCTCGACATCCATTCATTTCCCACTCCCTTTCTTGGAAGAATGCCACATATGATCGGGATTCCTCCCTTGCTCCTAACTAGTTCTATAATATAATAACGGGAAAATAATATTTTAGATTTAGTGTTAACTAACAGGGAAACACAAATTAATGACATCGAAATAGGGAGTGAGCTAGGGAACAGTGATCACAAAGAAATCAGATTTAGCATAGAATGGAATTGACCTGTAGGAGAAAATTCTGTTAAAGTGCCAGATTTTCGAAAAGCTGATTTTAATAGCCTAAGAAATTTTTTGGGTCAAATTGATTGGAAGGTCTTGGGAGTGGGGTGTGGGCCGGACTTGGAGCGAGACATGAACCCAGTGATAGGTGATGTAAATGGGGATGTCGATGTGGATTCAATATATAACTTATTTAAGAATATTCTAAACAAAGCACAGGAACGTAGTATACCACACAAATTGAATAGATCGAATACTAATGACCCAAAGTGGATAACAAAGAATTTGAAAAACCTTATAGGTAAAAAGAGAGCTTGGTACAAAAGGATTAAAAATGGGGAGGTCACTTTAGAACAGGAATTCGTTCAACTGGTTAAAAATGTTAAAAAAGAGATAAGGAAAGCAAAAAGAAACTATGAAGTTCGTATAGCAGGGCAAGCAAAGACAAATCCTAAAGGGTTTTTTCAGTTATATCGAACCAAGACTAGGGAAAGGATAGGCCCATTAAAAACTGAGACATTTCAAATAACAGATAGTGATGAAGAGATGAGTAGTATTTTTAATAAATATTTTGTATCTGTATTTACTTAAGAGGAACTTAACAATATGCCTTCAGCCGAACAAGTCTACGTGGGTAGGAACGAGGACAGGTTGACGAGTTTAGCAGTTACCAGGGAGGATGTTCTTAAACAAATAGAAAAACTCAAACCAAACAAATCCCCAGGGCCGGATGAAGTGTTTGCCAGGGTGCTTAAAGAATGCAAAGGGGAGCTTTGTGACCCACTGTCAATCATATTTAATAAATCAATAGAGACAGGCAGAGTGCCAGAGTTTTGGAAGTTGCTAATGTGATACCAGTTTTTAAGAAAGGAGATAGATCACTTGCGTCTAACTATCGACCAATTAGCCTAACGTCTATTGTGGGAAAGTTACTCGAATCTATAATAGCAAATAAAATTCGTCTTCATCTTGAAAAACATAAATTAATAATTGTGTCGCAACATGGTTTTATAAATGGCCGTTTATGTTTAACCAATTTGTTATCTTTTTATTCTAGCATAGTTGAGGCAGTTGATAGTGGTAAGGATTGTGATGTTGTGTACCTTGACTTTAGCAAAGCTTTTGATACAGTGCCACATGAAAGACTGATTAAAAATATAGAGGCTCATGGTATTGGTGGTGCTATATTAAGCTGGATTAGGGCATGGCTATACCAAAGGAAACAGAGAGTTAGTATAAATGGAGTCAAGTCAGAGTGGGAAAATGTTGTAAGTGGAGTGCCTCAAGGCTCTGTCCTGGGACCTCTGTTGTTTATAATATATATAAATGATTTAGATTCATAAGGATTGGCTCTGAGGATCGGGCCAGTCGGGCCTGTGCAGGAAGCGGGCCTGGGCTCGGGCGCAGGACTGGGCGAGGTGAAGGTCGGGGATGTCCGCTCTGTCGGGCCAGCTGTCCTGAACCGAGCTCGGACCGGCGTATCTCCGTCCCTTCCGTAGAACGCGCTAGGCTGCGTGGGCGTGTTCTCGAGCGGCGCGGCGTGCCCGTCCCCCCTCTATTTGGAGGGGGTGGGTGCAAGGCGTCGTCCCGGTTCACTCCAAACCCACTTCGGCTGGCGCCCAGCGATCAACTCAGAACTGGCACGGACCAGGGGAATCCGACTGTCTAATTAAAACAAAGCATTGCGATGGTCAGAGATAGATGTTGACGCAATGTGATTTCTGCCCAGTGATCTGAATGTCAAAGTGAAGAAATTCAAAGAAGCGCGGGTAAACGGCGGGAGTAACTATGACACTCTTAGATGATGCCCGAGATGCTTTAGAACGTTTCGAGGCTATAAGGGAAGGCGCGTTCATGAACGCTTAGCCCATCCGACTGAATACCATCGTGAAGTCGAGGAGGCCGCCTCAAGAGCAGGCAAGCCGAAGGCAAGGTGGTCCGAAGAGGAGAGGCGCCTTCTAGCGCGAGAGGAGGTGAGATTATCGATGATACCTAATGTCGATGGAGAGGGCATAAACCAACGCCTTCATCGGAGCTTTCCTGCGCGAACTCTGGAGGCCATCAAGAGCCTTAGGCGTAGGGAGGACTACAAACAGTTCCTGGTGGAATACACTAGGTTGTAAGGGAGCGCGCTGTGGAGCAGTCCTCCTCATCGGAGTCATCCAGTGAGGAGGAAACTCAGCCTAGCCCATCGAGGATAGTGGGGGGGAAAGCGCGGGGGAGACCCCGGGGCCGCCGAACCCTCCACTCCCTCACCCCGACAGAGCCCCGGAGATGCCTGGAGGACCACAATTGTGGATTCTTGGCTTCCCTGGATCCCGGGCAGCCAGGTTGTGGGTGGGGGGAGGAACTCCTCGATGAAGCAATCTCCAACTTGGTTGGAGGTAATGGCCAGAATGCGATAAGGATCCTCGAGCAGCATGCGCTCGAGGTGACTTCTGCCACAAGATCCGGTGATCGCACATTGCAGCGCGCTCCTGGCCACAGACAGAGACCTCCAGGGATCAGACGTAGTAACCAAGCCCCGGCTCCGACCGGCCGAAAGAGGGAGCGCAGGGCACAGTATAATCTGTGCCAAAGCCTGTATAACAAGAACAGATCTGCGGCCGCGGCGCATGTCCTCTCCGGAGATTGGAGGGTTACACCCTCTGAGGTGGAGCCTAATCGCCTCTTTGAGTTCTGGGGGGACCTCTTCTCTAGGCCCTCGCCACCGGATAACCGGCCTATTGAGCGCGGCTCTGGTCCTGCCGTTCAGCACCTAGTAGAGCCCATATCACCTATGGAGGTCCAGACTGCTCTACGGACAAGTAAGGTCTCTGCACCCGGTCCTGACGGGATAACTACGCGTCTCCTCAGGTCCATACCTCTCAGAGTTTTCACTAAACTGTTCAATCTGTGGCTAGCTAGCCGCTCCCTGCCACGTCCTTTCCGTGCGTGCAAAACGGTGCTGATACCCAAGATTCCTAGGCCAGAAACCCCCTCACACTATCGCCCCATCACCATGTCATCTACGATAGTGCGGCTGTTCCATAAGATCGTGAACAGCCGAGTTTCTCAAGCAATCAGGATCGACGGGAGGCAGAAAGCATTCATCCCTGTGGATGGATGCGCTGAAAACCTGGCGATCCTAGATGCTCTTCTGGCTGAGGCCCGCGCGCTTAAACATCCGGCGCACCTTGCGTTCCTTGACATGGAGAAAGCCTTGATAGCGTTTCCCATGCGGCCATAGATCGGGCCATGGAGCGCAAGGAAGTCCCTAAACCTCTTAGGGAATATATAATGTCGGGCTATGATGGCGCCTCGACCGTCATATCCAGCCAGAAGGAGAAATCGAGGGTAATCCCTGTGACTAGGGGAGTTAAACAGGGAGATCCCTTGTCCCCGTTTCTTTTCAACTTGGTGATTGATGAGGCAATCACCAATGCGAAGAAGTTGGGGCTGGGGATTCGTCTGGGGGAGGAAAGGGTGTCAGCACTAGCGTTTGCTGACGATTTGGTCGTGGCAGCGGAGACGCCGGCCGGCCTTCAGGAGTTGATTAACGAGATATGTGATACCCTGAGCGGCGCTGGCTTGAGGGTTAACGCGGGAAAATGCCGTTCACTGAGCTTACAGATCGATGGAAAGCGCAAGAAGTGGTATCTCGCGTCGCAAACGAGATTCCACGTCGGTGGCGCAGCCATGGATTCTATTGGTATCAGTGACGAGTATAAGTACCTTGGTATTCTCGTTGGTGCCGGTGGCAGGGGCATCTCCTATGGCTCTATGTTTGAGGAGGGTATTACTAACATCACGCAGGCCCCCCTCAAACCCCAACAGAGGTTATACGTGCTGAAGCACCACCTTATTCCTAAAATGAACCACCGTCTTACTCTGGGTACGGTGTTTAAGACTCAGCTATCGAGAATCGACCGGAGGATGAGGCAGGCTATTCGCAGCTGGCTCCGTCTACCGCACGACACCCCGAATGCGTTCTTCTACACCGACTGGAGGGACGGTGGTCTTGGGATGCCCGAGTTTGTCTCGTCAATCCGGCTACATAAGAACAGGCGTTTCAGTAATCTGTTGGAATCGGCTGACCCAACGGTCCGGGCAGCGGCCCTTCTACCGGCTATTCAGGACAAGATGCGTCGGTGGATTGGCCCGGCCTTGATTGGGGGCGAGCCGGTAACCAACAGAGCTGAGTGCTCTCGGACATGGCGGGAGCGGCTCTACCGCACGGCCGATGGTGCTGGATTGAGATCCTCGTGCGAGGTTCCCTCGTGCCTGAAGTGGATCTCGTCCGGCACCCGCCTTTTGAGCGGTGGGGAGTTCGCTCACGCTGTCCAGGTGAGAGCTAACGCTTTGGCCACGCCGTCAAGGGCCGCTAGGGGTCGCCCAGGTGCCAGCGGCATGTGTGATACATGCAGGAAACCTGGCACCCTTGGGCACATCTCACAAGCATGCCCAAGGACGCACGGAGCACGGGTGGTACGTCATGACGATATCACCCGGTTCGTAGCTGGTCGTCTGAGACAGCGAGGGTATGAGGTGGTGAGGGAGGTGCGGATACCCGATGGTGGGACCTTTTGCAAGCCGGATATCATTGCTTGCAAAAGTAACGAGGCCATAATCCTAGACACCCAGGTCTCGGCTGACGGCTTTCCACTCTCCCGGCCACACCAGAGCAAATGTGACCGGTACGGCACCCCCGAGATCCTTCAATGGGTCAGGGACTACACCGGTGCCAATGCAGTCTCTGCCTCTTCAATTACTTTAAATTGGAGAGGTGGGTTCAGCATAGAGAGTGCCCGTGTTCTTAAGAGGTTGGGCTTAACCAACGGAGACATGGAGATCTGCTCCGTAAAAGCCCTAACCTGGACCTATTCCATCTATCGTATGTGGTCCAAGAGCACGGGAAGGGGTTGATCATGATCACCCCTGGACATGGGCATGGGTGAACTTCCCTTGCGCCCCGGGGCCCAGAAGTAATAGGGCGAGTGGACTCCGGCTAAGTTTACCGGACGTCATCTTGGGGTACCACTTCCCCAGTGGCTATTCTGGAGATGGTGGGTGACTTGTCCGGCCCCGCGGAGGATAAGCTACGGCTGGAGGGACACATGCGTGCACGTGTTCCTGTTCTCTCCGGGGAATTGACTGGTTTCAAGTCGGGCATGTCCTCCCCGTGATTTGCTTATTTTCATGCACGCATGCCATTAAGGTGATCGTCTCCTTGGAGACCAATTCATTAATTTGTGACATGCTATTTTATTTTGTCAATGTTATATTTTAGTACCATCCTGTTGTTTATTTTCTCCAGGTGCATTTATTTATATTTTGTTTGTGCACAGAGTAGGCCACGACATTAGTTTTATTTTGTTTTAGTTGTAATGTGTTTTTACTGGGTTACTGCTGCGGGGCCTCGGGTATGCCCTGTGGCTGGGTCGTGGGGTCCTATAGCTAGATCAAAACCCATAAGTGGTGGTACAAGTGGTAAAGGTAAGTGGTGGTACAGTGGTAAAGGTAAGTGGTGGTACAGTGGTAAAGGTAAGTGGTGGTACAGTGGTAAAGGTAAGTGGTGGTACAGTGGTAAAGGTAAGTGGTGGTACAGTGGTAAAGGTAAGTGGTGGTACAGTGGTAAAGGTAAGTGGTGGTACGGTGGTAAAGGTAAGTGGTGGTACTGTGGTAAAGGTAAGTGGTGGTACAGTGGTAAAGGTAAGTGGTGGTAAAGGTAAGTGGTGGTACAGTGGTAAAGGTAAGTGGTGGTACTGTGGTAAAGGTAAGTGGTGGTACAGTGGTAAAGGTAAGTGGTGGTACAGTGGTAAAGGTAAGTGGTGGTACAGTGGTAAAGGTAAGTGGTGGTACAGTGGTACAGTGGTAAAGGTAAGTAGTGGTACAGTGGTACAGTGGTAAAGGTAAGTGTGGTACAGTGGTAAAGGTAAGTGGTGGTACAGTGGTAAAGGTAAGTGGTGGTACTGTGGTAAAGGTAAGTGGTGGTACTGTGGTAAAGGTAAGTGGTGGTACAGTGGTAAAGGTAAGTGGTGGTACAGTGGTAAAGGTAAGTGGTGGTACAGTGGTAAAGGTAAGTGGTGGTACAGTGGTAAAGGTAAGTGGTGGTACAGTGGTAAAGGTAAGTGGTGGTACTGTGGTAAAGGTAAGTGGTGGTACTGTGGTAAAAATAAGTGGTGGTACAGTGGTACAAGGTAAGTGGTGGTACAGTGGTAAAGGTAAGTGGTGGTACAGTGGTAAAGGTAAGTGGTGGTACAGTGGTAAAGGTAAGTGGTGGTACAGTGGTAAAGGTAAGTGGTGGTACAGTGGTAAAGGTAAGTGGGGGTACAGTGGTAAAGGTAAGTGGTGGTACAGTGGTAAAGGTAAGTGGTGGTACTGTGGTAAAGGTAAGTGGTGGTACTGTGGTAAAGGTAAGTGGTGGTACAGTGGTAAGGTAAGTGGTGGTACTGTGGTAAGGTAAGTGGTGGTACAGTGGTAAAGGTAAGTGGTGGTACAGTGGTACAGTGGTAAGGTAAGTGGTACTGTGGTAAAGGTAAGTGGTGGTACAGTGGTAAAGGTAAGTGGTGGTACAGTGGTAAGGTAAGTGGTGGTACTGTGGTAAGGTAAGTGGTGGTACAGTGGTAAAGGTAAGTGGTGGTACAGTGGTAAAGGTAAGTGGTGGTACAGTGGTAAAGGTAAGTGGTGGTACAGTGGTAAAGGTAAGTGGTGGTACAGTGGTAAAGGTAAGTGGTGGTACAGTGGTAAAGGTAAGTGTGGTGGTACAGTGGTAAAGGTAAGTGGTGGTACAGTGGTAAAGGTAAGTGGTGGTACTGTGGTAA
>WNGS01166032.1:28074-49641 GCA_020271785.1 Procambarus virginalis | reverse complement strand
CTGGTGTGACCCCAGGGTGCCTGGTGTGACCCCAGGGTGCCTGTGTGTGACCCCAGGGTGCCTGGTGTGACCCCAGGGTGCTGGTGTGACCCCAGGGTGCCTGGTGTGACCCCAGGGTGCCTGGTGTGACCCCAGGGTGCCTGGTGTGACCCCAGGGTGCCTGGTGTGACCCCAGGTGCCTGGTGTGACCCCAGGGTGCCTGGTTGTGACCCCAGGGTGCCTGGTGTGACCCCAGGTGCCTGGTGTGACCCCAGGGTGCCTGGTGTGACCCCAGGGTGCTGGTGTGTGTGACCCCAGGGTGCCTGGTGTGACCCCAGGGTGCCTGGTGTGACCCAGGGTGCCTGGTGTGACCCAGGGTGCTGGTGTGACCCCAGGGTGCCTGGTGTGACCCCAGGGTGCCTGGTGTGACCCCAGGGTGCCTGGTGTGACCCCAGGGTGCCTGGTGTGACCCCAGGGTGCCTGGTGTGACCCCAGGGTGCCTGGGTGACCCCAGGGTGCCTGGTGTGACCCCAGGGTGCCTGGTGTGACCCCAGGGTGCCTGGTGTGACCCCAGGGTGCCTGGTGTGACCCCAGGGTGCCTGGTGTGACCCAGGGTGCCTGGTGTGACCCCAGGGTGCCTGGTGTGACCCCAGGGTGCCTGGTGTGACCCAGGGTGCCTGGTGTGACCCCAGGGTGCCTGGTGTGACCCCAGGGTGCCTGGTGTGACCCCAGGGTGCCTGGTGTGACCCCAGGGTGCCTGGTGTGACCATCATACTGTGTTATGACCCCAGGGTGCCTGGTGTGACCCCAGGGTGCCTGGTGTGACCCCAGGGTGCCTGGTGTGACCCAGGGTGCCTGGTGTGTTATGACCCCAGGGTGCCTGGTGTGTTATGACCCCAGGGTGCCTGGTGTGACCCCAGGGTGCCTGGTGTGACCCCAGGGTGCCTGGTGTGACCCCAGGGTGCCTGGTGTGACCCCAGGGTGCCTGGTGTGACCCCAGGGTGCCTGGTGTGACCCCAGGGTGCCTGGTGTGACCCCAGGGTGCCTGGTGTGACCCCAGGGTGCCTGGTGTGACCCCAGGGTGCCTGGTGTGTTATGACCCCAGGATGCCTGGTGTGACCCCAGGGTGCCTGGTGTGACCCCAGAGTGCCTGGTGTGACCCCAGGGTGCCTGGTGTGACCCCAGGGTGCCTGGTGTGACCCCAGGGTGCCTGGTGTGACCCCAGGGTGCCTGGTGTGACCCCAGGGTGCCTGGTGTGACCCCAGGGTGTCTGGTGTGACCCCAGGGTGCCTGGTGTGACCCCAGGGTGCCTGGTGTGACCCCAGGGTGCCTGGTGTGACCCCAGGGTGCCTGGTGTGACCCCAGGGTGCCTGGTGTGACCCCAGGGTGCCTGGTGTGACCCCAGGGTGCCTCGTGTGACCCCAGGGTGCCTCGTGTGACCCCAGGGTGCCTGGTGTGTTATGACCCTAGGATGCCTGGTGTGACCCCAGGGTGCCTGGTGTGACCCAGGGTGCCTGGTGTGACCCCAGGGTGCCTGGTGTGTTATGACCCCAGGGTGCCTGGTGTGACCC
The DNA here is from genome assembly GCA_020271785.1 of Procambarus virginalis. NCBI lineage: Eukaryota > Metazoa > Arthropoda > Malacostraca > Decapoda > Cambaridae > Procambarus > Procambarus virginalis. Next base: position 48,091 of record WNGS01166032.1, on the reverse strand, counting down.
CAGGGTGCCTGGTGTGACCCCAGGGTGCCTGGTGTGACCCCAGGGTGCCTGGCGTGACCCCAGGGTGCCTGGTGTGACCCCAGGATGCCTGGTGTGACCCCAGGGTGCCTGGTGTGACCCCAGGGTGCCTGGTGTGTTATGACCCCAGGATGCCTGGTGTGACCCCAGGGTGCCTGGTGTGACCCCAGGGTGCCTGGTGTGACCCCAGGGTGCCTGGTGTGACCCCAGGGTGCCTGGTGTGACCCCAGGGTGCCTGGTGTGACCCCAGGGTGCCTGGTGTGACCCCAGGGTGCCTGGTGTGACCCCAGGGTGCCTGGTGTGACCCCAGGGTGCCTCGTGTGACCCCAGGGTGCCTCGTGTGACCCCAGGGTGCCTCGTGTGACCCCAGGGTGCCTGGTGTGTTATGACCCCAGGATGCCTGGTGTGACCCAGGGTGCCTGGTGTGACCCCAGGGTGCCTGGTGTGACCCCAGGGTGCCTGGTGTGACCCCAGGGTGCCTGGTGTGACCCCAGGGTGCCTGGTGTGACCCCAGGGTGCCTGGTGTGACCCCAGGGTGCCTGGTGTGACCCCAGGGTGCCTGGTGTGACCATCATACTGTGTTATGACCCCAGGGTGCCTGGTGTGACCCCAGGGTGCCTGGTGTGACCATCATACTGTGTTATGACCCTAGGGTGCCTGGTGTGACCCCAGGGTGCCTGGTGTGACCCAGGGTGCCTGGTGTGACCCAGGGTGCCTGGTGTGACCCCAGGGTGCCTGGTGTGACCCCAGGGTGCCTGGTGTGACCCCAGGGTGCCTGGTGTGACCCCAGGGTGCCTGGTGTGACCATCATACTGTGTTATGACCCCAGGGTGCCTGGTGTGACCCCAGGGTGCCTGGTGTGACCCCAGGGTGCCTGGTGTGACCCCAGGGTGCCTGGTGTGACCCCAGGGTGCCTGGTGTGACCCCAGGGTGCCTGGTGTGACCCCAGGGTGCCTGGTGTGACCCCAGGGTGCCTGGTGTGATGAGTCTACCAGTGAGAGTTACTCTGCTTACCTGACCAGAAATTACTTCAAAGGAAAAAAATATTAAGTGAACGTCAGTGAGTGGAATAGAATGGAAAAAACTAGAACTATAGAGAGAAAAGAGAAAGCTAGAACTAGACAGATAAAGAAAAAGAATAATGGAAAAGTAAAAATGCAGAATGCATTTCAATGCATAAGATTGCAACAAGTAGCACCCAAGGTCTACTTGCTGCTCCACCAAGAATGTCTTCAGATCACCGGACAAACACTCTTTTAAATCTTCTTATAAGATCACTAGAGTCACCTACCGACAGTGTGGAGTACGCGGTTTGGCCCTTCCCAGTCAGTACGGATTGGATCATAATTGGCCAGTTGTCACTTGGCCAGTTGTCACTTGGCCAGTCTAATGATGCAGCGACCTTCTCAAAAGCAGCAAAGAACTTGGACACCTCTTTCTCATTGAATGTAGGCACCATTTTAATGTTCCGCACCGGGTCGAAACCACAAGTTTCCTTTCTACCACTAAATCTTGGCACTTCCAATTCGTGTTGTCTTTCTTCTCCATCTTTCTCTCTCTTCTCCATTCTTCCATTTCCAAACATTTCAATTAGATTCCACGTTCCCTCTCCTCTCTTTTTCTTCTTTCTTCTCTTTCTATTTTTTCTCTCTCTTCGTCCTTCTTTTTCTTTAACTTTCTAGTTCTAGTTTCTTTCTTCTCTCTTTAGTTCTAACTTTTTTCGTTCTTATTTCACGTTGGATTTCTAACTCACGCATTTTGACAGTTAACTGGCTCACATTCACCCGGGTCACTCTCATCACCATTCACCCGGGTCACTCTCACCATCATTCACCCGGGTCACTCTCGCCATCATTCACCCGGGTCACTCTCGCCATCATTCACCCGGGTCACTCTCGCCATCATTCACCCGGGTCACTCTCACCATCATTCACCCGGGTCACTCTCGCCATCATTCACCCGGGTCACTCTCACCATCATTCACCCGGGTCACTCTCACCATCATTCACCCGGGTCACTCTCGCCATCATTCACCCGGGTCACTCTCACCATCATTCACCCGGGTCACTCTCACCATCATTCACCCGGGTCACTCTCGCCATCATTCACCCGGGTCACTCTCGCCATCATTCACCCGGGTCACTCTCACCATCATTCACCCGGGTCACTCTCACCATCATTCACCCGGGTCACTCTCACCATCATTCACCCGGGTCACTCTCGCCATCATTCACCCGGGTCACTCTCACCATCACTTCCTTGGTCGTCATTTTCAGTGGAAGCCATAACACTTTCTCCTTTACTATGGACTTCACCTTCCTGCTTGCCGTTAGGTTTAGGTATAAAAGGTGTAAATGTCTTTACACCTTTGAGAGGATCTCAACACGCGGATCTCTATCATTCACCTTAATCTCAAGGTCGGCACTTATTAACACAAGCTCACACTTACCAAGATGTTTCAACTTGGGAAGGCAGTTCTCCTGGTTTAGGAACTCCTGAACATCGTCCAGAGTATCAATGGTCTGTTTCTCGGCCATTGTTAACTTTTGACACGCTGCGCACAATAACGTACCATTGCACTGTTTCCCAACACTGAACACTACACTTAACACTTACACAAAATGGGAAATTAAATCTATACAAAGGGGATTGCACTAATTACTTAACCAATTTTATCAAACTTACCTGACAAGAAGTCGGATCCCGCTGGGGATGCCAATTATGTTAGGTCAGCTTGAGCCAGTAACCGGGTTCCTTCTGCTTAATGGGCCTTAGAGCCTCTTCTAAGATCTTACCCCAAGTCAATGGTAAGTTCTCAAGAACTGGCTGAAGCAAGTAATAGTGCAAGGAATAAAGGGAATAAAACAAGACACAATTACACTATCACCAATATATTATCCATCGAAGTATAACTACACTTACGTACACAGTGTCGCTCTCACACAGAACACTCAATATATCTGCAGTGTTCTTCAACACCCGGTGAGTTCACTATCCTCAAGTATACGTCGTCCACGATCACTGGTAATGACCGACCAGTTCACCGTCCTCAACATGGGCCAGCGGGTCCACCGTCGTCCACGATCACTGGTAATGACCGACCAGTTCACCGTCCTCAACATGGGCCAGCGGGTCCACCGTCGTCCACGATCACTGGTAATCACCGACCAGTTCACCGTCCTCAACATGGGCCAGCGGGTCCACCGTCGTCCACGATCACTGGTAATCACCGACCAGTTCACCGTCCTCAACATGGGCCAGCGGGTCCACCGTCGTCCACGATCACTGGTAATCACCGACCAGTTCACCGTCCTCAACATGGGCCAGTCCACACACCGTATCGTCACAGTGTCCCAATACCCCACATCTGCTCTCCAGAAACACCCTGGCAGAGGGCTTCAGCAACACGTTGACAGGGGTCACTAATAATACCTTCCAGGGGTCTCTAACACCCTGGCAGAAGTCTCTAACACCCTTCCAGGGGTCTCTAACACCCTGGCAGAAGTCTCTAACACCCTTCCAGGGGTCTCTAACACCCTGGCAGAAGTCTCTAACACCCTTCCAGGGGGTCTTTAACACCCTGGCAGAAGTCTCTAGCAACACACTATCAGCACTTCTCAGCAGACGGCCACTACTGTCGTCTTGTAACTGCTCTTGGGTAAGTCCCGGCTACGTGGGTCCACACAACACTGCACAAGTACAACACCTAACACACTGCTCACTACCGACGGCGGCCTCTTGTCCTCTCACAGTACTAAGTCAGCAGTTCTGCACTACCCAAGGTGAAATGATTTCCACAACGCTATAGACCCTTCACGTCACCTCTGTCAACATAAAAGTCATTAGCCAGTCAGAAAGTTTACATGGAGAACACAGGATGACAATCTGTCACCGGGGAACTGTGACATGTAATGTGATGCACAATGTTGATGGTGTTGACACGGTTACGTCCTCACCAGAGGTCATCGTCATGGTGTTGGCACGGTTACGTCCTCACCAGAGGTCATCACCATGGTGTTGACACGGTTACGTCCTCACCAGAGGTCATCATCATGGTGTTGACACCGTTACGTCCTCACCAGAGGTCATCATCATGGTGTTGACACCGTTACGTCCTCACCAGAGGTCATCATCATGGTGTTGACACCGTTACGTCCTCACCAGAGGTCATCATCATGGTGTTGACACCGTTACGTCCTCACCAGAGGTCATCATCATGGTGTTGACACCGTTACGTCCTCACCAGAGGTCATCATCATGGTGTTGACACCGTTACGTCCTCACCAGAGGTCATCATCATGGTGTTGACACCGTTACGTCCTCACCAGAGGTCATCATCATGGTGTTGACACGGTTACTCCTCACCAGAGGTCATCATCATGGTGTTGACACGGTTACGTCCTCACCAGAGGTCATCGTCATCCACCTCCTCTCCTCAGTGAGGTATGAAACACCAGCCTTTCACAGACGACAAACCTCCGCCAATAGATGGCGTCGTGTTCATCTCACGTAATGCCTAGTAGTTGGAGTGCAGGTCCATAGATGGCGTCGTGTTCATCTCACATAATGCCTAGTAGTTGGAGTGCAGGTCCATAGATGGCGCCGTGTTCATCTCATGTAATGCCTAGTAGTTGGAGTGCAGGTCCATAGATGGCGCCGTGTTCATCTCATGTAATGCCTAGTAGTTGGAGTGCAGGTCCATAGATGGCGTCGTGTTCATCTCATGTAATGCTTAGTAGTTGGAGTGCAGGTCCATAGATGGCGCCGAAGTCGCCACACCTCACTCCATAGAAAGCGTTGATGACGTCACAGTGTAGTTCAGTGGTTCCTGTGTCCTTTCTTTCTTGCACATTGGGGCTACATTGGCTGTCTTCCATTCCTTTGGCAACTTCCTCTTTCTCACAGATGAGTCGAAGAATTTATAGGAGGCTCAAGTCCGCAGCTACATCTTCCAGTCTCAACAAATGTCGTATGTTGTTTACAGTGTGTTGGTGGGTGAGTGTTTATGACTCACATGTTGCTTACAGTAACGTGGTGGGTGAGTGCTTATGACTCACATGTTGCTTACAGTAACGTGGTGGGTGAGTGTTTATGACTCACATGTTGCTTACAGTAACGTGGTGGGTGAGTGTTTATGACTCACATGTTGCTTACAGTAACGTGGTGGGTGAGTGTTTATGACTCACATGTTGCTTACAGTAACGTGGTGGGTGAGTGTTTATGACTCACATGTTGCTTACAGTAACGTGGTGGGTGAGTGTTTATGACTCACATGTTGCTTACAGTAACGTGGTGGGTGAGTGTTTATGACTCACATGTTGCTTACAGTAACGTGGAGGGTGAGTGTTTATGACTCACATGTTGCTTACAGTAACGTGGTGGGTGAGTGTTTATGACTCACATGTTGCTTACAGTAACGTGGTGGGTGAGTGTTTATGACTCACATGTTGTTTACAGTAACGTGGAGGGTGAGTGTTTATGACTCACATGTTGCTTACAGTAACGTGGAGGGTGAGTGTTTATGACTCACATGTTGCTTACAGTAACGTGGAGGGTGAGTGTTTATGACTCACATGTTGCTTACAGTAACGTGGAGGGTGAGTGTTTATGACTCACATGTTGCTTACAGTAACGTGGTGGGTGAGTGTTTATGACTCACATGTTGCTTACAGTAACGTGGTGGGTGAGTGTTTATGACTCACATGTTGCTTACAGTAACGTGGTGGGTAAGTGTTTATGACTCACATGTTGCTTACAGTAACGTGGTGGGTGAGTGTTTATGACTCACATGTTACTTACAGTAACGTGGTGAGTGTTTATGACTCACATGTTGCTTACAGTAACGTGGTGGGTGAGTGTTTATGACTCACATGTTACTTACAGTAACGTGGTGAGTGTTTATGACTCACATGTTGCTTACAGTAACGTGGAGGGTGAGTGTTTATGACTCACATGTTGCTTACAGTAACGTGGTGGGTGTTTATGACTCACATGTTGCTTACAGTAACGTGGTGGGTGAGTGTTTATGACTCACATGTTGCTTACAGTAACGTGGTGGGTGAGTGGTTATGACTCACATGTTGCTTACAGTAACGTGGTGGGTGTTTATGACTCACATGTTGCTTACAGTAACGTGGTGGGTGAGTGTTTATGACTCACATGTTGCTTACAGTAACGTGGTGGGTGAGTGTTTATGACTCACATGTTGCTTACAGTAACGTGGAGGGTGAGTGTTTATGACTCGCATGTTGCTTACAGTAACGTGGTGGGTGAGTGTTTATGACTCACATGTTGCTTACAGTAACGTGGAGGGTGAGTGTTTATGACTCACATGTTGCTTACAGTAACGTGGTGGGTGAGTGTTTATGACTCACATGTTGCTTACAGTAACGTGGTGGGTGTTTATGACTCACATGTTGCTTACAGTAACGTGGTGGGTGAATGTTTATGACTCACATGTTGCTTACAGTAACGTGGTGGGTGAGTGTTTATGACTCACATGTTGCTTACAGTAACGTGGAGGGTGAGTGTTTATGACTCACATGTTGCTTACAGTAACGTGGTGAGTGTTTATGACTCACATGTTGCTTACAGTAACGTGGAGGGTGAGTGGTTATGACTCACATGTTGCTTACAGTAACGTGGAGGGTGAGTGTTTATGACTCACATGTTGCTTACAGTAACGTGGTGAGTGTTTATGACTCACATGTTGCTTACAGTAACGTGGTGAGTGTTTATGACTCACATGTTGCTTACAGTAACGTGGTGAGTGTTTATGACTCACATGTTGCTTACAGTAACGTGGAGGGTGAGTGTTTATGACTCACATGTTGCTTACAGTAACGTGGTGGGTGAGTGTTTATGACTCACATGTTGCTTACAGTAACGTGGAGGGTGAGTGTTTATGACTCACATGTTGCTTACAGTAACGTGGTGGGTGAGTGTTTATGACTCACATGTTGCTTACAGTAACGTGGTGGGTGTTTATGACTCACATGTTGCTTACAGTAACGTGGTGGGTGAATGTTTATGACTCACATGTTGCTTACAGTAACGTGGTGGGTGAGTGTTTATGACTCACATGTTGCTTACAGTAACGTGGAGGGTGAGTGTTTATGACTCACATGTTGCTTACAGTAACGTGGTGAGTGTTTATGACTCACATGTTGCTTACAGTAACGTGGTGGGTGTTTATGACTCACATGTTGCTTACAGTAACGTGGTGAGTGTTTATGACTCACATGTTGCTTACAGTAACGTGGTAGGTGAGTGTTTATGACTCACATGTTGCTTACAGTAACGTGGTGAGTGTTTATGACTCACATGTTGCTTACAGTAACGTGGTGGGTGTTTATGACTCACATGTTGCTTACAGTAACGTGGTGGGTGAGTGTTTATGACTCACATGTTGCTTACAGTAACGTGGAGGGTGAGTGTTTATGACTCACATGTTGCTTACAGTAACGTGGTGGGTGAGTGTTTATGACTCACATGTTGCTTACAGTAACGTGGTGAGTGTTTATGACTCACATGTTGCTTACAGTAACGTGGTGGGTGTTTATGACTCACATGTTGCTTACAGTAACGTGGTGGGTGAGTGTTTATGACTCACATGTTGCTTACAGTAACGTGGTGAGTGTTTATGACTCACATGTTGCTTACAGTAACGTGGTGGGTGTTTATGACTCACATGTTGCTTACAGTAACGTGGTGAGTGTTTATGACTCACATGTTGCTTACAGTAACGTGGTGGGTGAGTGTTTATGACTCACATGTTGCTTACAGTAACGTGGTGGGTGTTTATGACTCACATGTTGCTTACAGTAACGTGGTGGGTGAGTGTTTATGACTCACATGTTGCTTACAGTAACGTGGTGGGTGAGTGTTTATGACTCACATGTTGCTTACAGTAACGTGGTGGGTGTTTATGACTCACATGTTGCTTACAGTAACGTGGTGGGTGAGTGTTTATGACTCACATGTTGCTTACAGTAACGTGGTGGGTGAGTGTTTATGACTCACATGTTACTTACAGTAACGTGGTGGGTGTTTATGACTCACATGTTGCTTACAGTAACGTGGTGAGTGTTTATGACTCACATGTTGCTTACAGTAACGTGGTGGGTGAGTGTTTATGACTCACATGTTGCTTACAGTAACGTGGTGAGTGTTTATGACTCACATGTTGCTTACAGTAACGTGGTGAGTGTTTATGACTCACATGTTGCTTACAGTAACGTGGTGGGTGAGTGTTTATGACTCACATGTTACTTACAGTAACGTGGTGAGTGTTTATGACTCACATGTTGCTTACAGTAACGTGGTGGGTGAGTGTTTATGACTCACATGTTGCTTACAGTAACGTGGTGAGTGTTTATGACTCACATGTTGCTTACAGTAACGTGGTGGGTGAGTGTTTATGACTCACATGTTGCTTACAGTAACGTGGTGGGTGAGTGGTTATGACTCACATGTTGCTTACAGTAACGTGGTGGGTGTTTATGACTCACATGTTGCTTACAGTAACGTGGTGGGTGAGTGTTTATGACTCACATGTTGCTTACAGTAACGTGGTGGGTGAGTGTTTATGACTCACATGTTGCTTACAGTAACGTGGAGGGTGAGTGTTTATGACTCACATGTTGCTTACAGTAACGTGGTGGGTGAGTGTTTATGACTCACATGTTGCTTACAGTAACGTGGAGGGTGAGTGTTTATGACTCACATGTTGCTTACAGTAACGTGGTGGGTGAGTGTTTATGACTCACATGTTGCTTACAGTAACGTGGTGGGTGTTTATGACTCACATGTTGCTTACAGTAACGTGGTGGGTGAGTGTTTATGACTCACATGTTGCTTACAGTAACGTGGTGGGTGAGTGTTTATGACTCACATGTTGCTTACAGTAACGTGGGGGTGAGTGTTTATGACTCACATGTTGCTTACAGTAACGTGGTGAGTGTTTATGACTCACATGTTGCTTACAGTAACGTGGTGGGTGAGTGTTTATGACTCACATGTTGCTTACAGTAACGTGGTGGGTGAGTGGTTATGACTCACATGTTGCTTACAGTAACGTGGTGAGTGTTTATGACTCACATGTTGCTTACAGTAACGTGGTGAGTGTTTATGACTCACATGTTGCTTACAGTAACGTGGTGAGTGTTTATGACTCACATGTTGCTTACAGTAACGTGGTGGGTGAGTGTTTATGACTCACATGTTGCTTACAGTAACGTGGTGGGTGAGTGTTTATGACTCACATGTTGCTTACAGTAACGTGGAGGGTGAGTGTTTATGACTCACATGTTGCTTACAGTAACGTGGTGGGTGAGTGTTTATGACTCACATGTTGCTTACAGTAACGTGGTGGGTGTTTATGACTCACATGTTGCTTACAGTAACGTGGTGGGTGAGTGTTTATGACTCACATGTTGCTTACAGTAACGTGGTGGGTGAGTGTTTATGACTCACATGTTGCTTACAGTAACGTGGAGGGTGAGTGTTTATGACTCACATGTTGCTTACAGTAACGTGGTGAGTGTTTATGACTCACATGTTGCTTACAGTAACGTGGTGGGTGTTTATGACTCACATGTTTCTTACAGTAACGTGGTGAGTGTTTATGACTCACATGTTGCTTACAGTAACGTGGTAGGTGAGTGTTTATGACTCACATGTTGCTTACAGTAACGTGGTGAGTGTTTATGACTCACATGTTGCTTACAGTAACGTGGAGGGTGTTTATGACTCACATGTTGCTTACAGTAACGTGGTGGGTGAGTGTTTATGACTCACTATTTGCTTACAGTAACGTGGAGGGTGTTTATGACTCACATGTTGCTTACAGTAACGTGGTGGGTGAGTGTTTATGACTCACTAGTTGCTTACAGTAACGTGGAGGGTGAGTGTTTATGACTCACATGTTGCTTACAGTAACGTGGAGGGTGAGTGTTTATGACTCACATGTTGCTTACAGTAACGTGGTGGGTGAGTGTTTATGACTCACATGTTGCTTACAGTAACGTGGTGAATGTTTATGACTCACATGTTGCTTACAGTAACGTGGAGGGTGTTTATGACTCACATGTTGCTTACAGTAACGTGGTGGGTGAGTGTTTATGACTCACATGTTGCTTACAGTAACGTGGTGAGTGTTTATGACTCACATGTGTGCTTACAGTAACGTGGTGGGTGTTTATGACTCACATGTTGCTTACAGTAACGTGGTGGGTGTTATGACTCACATGTTGCTTACAGTAACGTGGTGGGTGAGTGTTTATGACTCACATGTTGCTTACAGTAACGTGGGGGGTGTTTATGACTCACATGTTGCTTACAGTAACGTGGTGGGTGAGTGTTTATGACTCACATGTTGCTTACAGTAACGTGGTGGGTGAGTGTTTATGACTCACATGTTACTTACAGTAACGTGGTGGGTGTTTTTGACTCACATGTTGCTTACAGTAACGTGGTGGGTGAGTGTTTATGACTCACATGTTGCTTACAGTAACGTGGTGGGTGAGTGTTTATGACTCACATGTTACTTACAGTAACGTGGTGGTGTGTTATGACTCACATGTTGCTTACAGTAACGTGGTGAGTGTTATATGACTCACATGTGCTTACAGTAACGTGGTGGGTGAGTGTTTATGACTCACATGTTGCTTACAGTAACGTGGTGGGTGAGTGTTTATGACTCACATGTTGCTTACAGTAACGTGGTGAGTGTTTATGACTCACATGTTGCTTACAGTAACGTGGTGAGTGTTTTGACTCACATGTTGTTGTTACAGTAACGTGGTGGGTGAGTGTTAGACTCACATGTTGCTTACAGTAACGTGGTGTGGTGTTTATGACTCACATGTTGCTTACAGTAACGTGGTGAGTGTTTATGACTCACATGTTGCTTACAGTAACGTGGTGAGTGTTTATGACTCACATGTTGCTTACAGTAACGTGGAGGGTGAGTGTTATGACTCACATGTTGCTTACAGTAACGTGGTGGGTGAGTGTTATGACTCACATGTTGCTTACAGTAACGTGGTGAGTGTTTATGACTCACATGTTGCTTACAGTAACGTGGTGGGTGTNTGTTATGACCCCAGGGTGCCTGGTGTGACCCCAGGGTGCCTGTGTAACCCCAGGGTGCCTGTTGTGACCCCAGGGAGCCTGGTGTGACCCCAGGGTGCCTGGTGTTACCCCATGGTGCCTGGTGTGACCCCAGGGTGCCTGGTGTGACCCCAGGGTGCCTGGTGTTACCCCAGGGTGCCTGTGTGACACCAGGGTGCCTGGTGTGACCCCAGGGTGCTGGTGTGACCCCAGGGTGCCTGGTGTTGACCCCAGGGTGCCTGGTGTGACCCCAGGGTGCCTGGTGTGACCCCAGGGTGCCTGGTGTGACCATCATACTGTGTTTGACCCCAGGGTGCCTGGTGTGACCCCAGGGTGCCTGGTGTGACCCCAGGGTGCCTGGTGTGACCCCAGGGTGCCTGGTGTGACCCCAGGGTGCCTGGTGTGACCCCAGGGTGCCTGGTGTGACCCCAGGGTGCCTGGTGTGACCCCAGGGTGCCTGGTGTGACCATCATACTGTGTTATGACCCCAGGGTGCCTGGTGTGACCCCAGGGTGCCTGGTGTGACCCCAGGGTGCCTGGTGTGACCCCAGGGTGCCTGGTGTGACCCCAGGGTGCCTGGTGTGACCCCAGGGTGCCTGGTGTGACCCCAGGGTGCCTGGTGTGACCCCAGGGTGCCTGGTGTGACCCCAGGGTGCCTGGTGTGACCCCAGGGTGCCTGGTGTGACCCCAGGGTGCCTGGTGTGACCCCAGGGTGCCTGGTGTGACCCCAGGGTGCCTGGTGTGACCCCAGGGTGCCTGGTGTGACCATCATACTGTGTTATGACCCCAGGGTGCCTGGTGTGACCCCAGGGTGCCTGGTGTGACCATCATACTGTGTTATGACCCCAGGGTGCCTGGTGTGACCCCAGGGTGCCTGGTGTGACCCAGGGTGCCTGGTGTTACCCCAGCATGCCTGGTGTGACCCCAGGGTGCCTGGTGTTACCCCAGGTGCCTGGTGTGACCCCAGGTGCCTGGTGTGACCCCAGGGTGCCTGGTGTGACCCCAGGGTGCCTGGTGTGACCCCAGGGTGCCTGGTGTTACCCCAGGGTGCCTGTTGTGACCCCAGGGTGCCTGGTGTTACCCCAGGGTGCCTGGTGTGACCCCAGGGTGCCTGGTGTGACCATCATACTGTGTTATGACCCCAGGGTGCCTGGTGTGACCCCAGGGTGCCTGGTGTGACCCCAGGGTGCCTGGTGTGACCCCAGGGTGCCTGGTGTGACCCCAGGGTGCCTGGTGTGACCCCAGGGTGCCTGGTGTGACCCCTGGGTGCCTGGTGTGACCCCAGGGTGCCTGGTGTGACCCCAGGGTGCCTGGTGTGACCCCAGGGTGCCTGGTGTTACCCCAGGGTGCCTGGTGTGACCCCAGGGTGCCTGGTGTTACCCCAGGGTGCCTGGTGTGACCCCAGGGTGCCTGGTGTGACCCCTGGGTGCCTGGTGTGACCCCAGGGTGCCTGGTGTGACCCCAGGGTGCCTGGTGTGACCCCAGGGTGCCTAGTGTGACCCCAGGGTGCCTGGTGTGACCCCAGGGTGCCTGGTGTGACCCCAGGGTGCCTGGTGTGTTATGACCCCAGGGTGCCTGGTGTGACCATCATACTGTGTTATGACCCCAGGGTTCCTGGTGTGACCATCATACTGTGTTATGACCCCAGGGTGCCTGGTGTGACCCCAGGGTGCCTGGTGTGTTATGACCCCAGGGTGCCTGGTGTGACCCCAGGGTGCCTGGTGTGACCCCAGGGTGCCTGGTGTGACCCCAGGGTGCCTGGTGTGACCATCATACTGTGTTATGACCCCAGGGTGCCTGGTGTGACCCCAGGGTGCCTGGTGTGTTATGACCCCAGGGTGCCTGGTGTGACCCCAGGGTGCCTGGTGTGACCATCATACTGTGTTATGACCCCAGGGTGCCTGGTGTGACCCCAGGGTGCCTGGTGTGACCATCATACTGTGTTATGACCCCAGGGTGCCTGGTGTGACCCGAGGGTGCCTGATGTGACCCCAGGGTGCCTGGTGTGACCCCAGGGTGCCTGGTGTGACCATCATACTGTGTTATGACCCCAGGGTGCCTGGTGTGACCCGAGGGTGCCTGGTGTGACCCCAGGGTGCCTGGTGTGACCATCATACTGTGTTATGACCCCAGGGTGCCTGGTGTGACCCCAGGGTGCCTGGTGTGACCATCATACTGTGTTATGACCCCAGGGTGCCTGGTGTGACCCCAGAAGGCCTGGTGTGACCCCAGGGTGCCTGGTGTGACCCCACAGTGCCTGGTGTGACCCCAGGGTGCCTGGTGTGACCCCAGGGTGCCTGGTGTGACCCCAGGGTGCCTGGTGTGACCCCAGGGTGCCTGGTGTTACCCCAGGGTGCCTGGTGTGACCCCAGGGTGCCTGGTGTGACCATCATACTGTGTTATGACCCCAGGGTGCCTGGTGTGACCCCAGGGTGCCTGGTGTGACCCCAGGGTGCCTGGTGTGACCCCAGGGTGCCTGGTGTGACCCCAGGGTGCCTGGTGTGACCCCAGGGTGCCTGGTGTGACCATCATACTGTGTTATGACCCCAGGGTGCCTGGTGTGACCCCAGGGTGCCTGGTGTGACCCCAGGGTGCCTGGTGTGACCCCAGGGTGCCTGGTGTTACCCCAGGGTGCCTGGTGTGACCCCAGGGTGCCTGGTGTGACCATCATACTGTGTTATGACCCCAGGGTGCCTGGTGTGACCATCATACTGTGTTATGACCCCAGGGTGCCTGGTGTGACCCCAGGGTGCCTGGTGTGACCCCAGGGTGCCTGGTGTGACCCCAGGGTGCCTGGTGTAACCCCAGGGTGCCTGGTGTGACCATCATACTGTGTTATGACCCCAGGGTGCCTGGTGTGACCCCAGGGTGCCTGGTGTTACCCCAGGGTGCCTGGTGTGACCCCAGGGTGCCTGGTGTTACCCCAGGGTGCCTGGTGTGACCCCAGGGAGCCTGGTGTGACCATCATACTGTGTTATGACCCCAGGGTGCCTGGTGTGACCCCAGGGTGCCTGGTGTGACCCCAGGGTGCCTGGTGTGACCCCAGGGTGCCTGGTGTGACCCCAGGGTGCCTGGTGTGACCCCAGGGTGCCTGGTGTGACCCCAGGGTGCCTGGTGTGACCCCAGGGTGCCTGGTGTGACCCCAGGGTGCCTGGTGTGACCCCAGGGCGCCTGGTGTGACCCCAGGGTGCCTGGTGTGACCCCAGGGTGCCTGGTGTTACCCCAGGGTGCCTGGTGTGACCCCAGGGTGCCTGGTGTGACCCCAGGGTGCCTGGTGTGACCCCAGGGTGCCTGGTGTGACCATCATACTGTGTTATGACCCCAGGGTGCCTGGTGTGACCCCAGGGTGCCTGGTGTGACCCCAGGGTGCCTGGTGTGACCCCAGGGTGCCTGGTGTGACCATCATACTGTGTTATGACCCCAGGGTGCCTGGTGTGACCCCAGGGTGCCTGGTGTGACCCCAGGGAGCCTGGTGTGACCCCAGGGTGCCTGGTGTGACCCCAGGGTGCCTGGTGTGACCCCAGGGTGCCTGGTGTTACCCCAGGGTGCCTGGTGTGACCCCAAAGTGCCTGGTGTGACCCCAGGGTGCCTGGTGTGACCCCAGGGTGCCTGGTGTGACCCCAGGGTGCCTGGTGTGACCCCAGGGTGCCTGGTGTGACCCCAGGGTGCCTGGTGTTACCCCAGGGTGCCTGGTGTGACCCCAGGGTGCCTGGTGTGACCATCATACTGTGTTATGACCCCAGGGTGCCTGGTGTGACCCCAGGGTGCCTGGTGTGACCCCAGGGTGCCTGGTGTGACCCCAGGGTGCCTGGTGTGACCCCAGGGTGCCTGGTGTGACCCCAGGGTGCCTGGTGTGACCCCAGGGTGCCTGGTGTGACCCCAGGGTGCCTGGTGTGACCCCAGGGTGCCTGGTGTGACCCCAGGGTGCCTGGTGTGACCCCAGGGTGCCTGGTGTGACCCCAGGGTGCCTGGTGTGACCCCAGGGTGCCTGGTGTGACCCCAGGGTGCCTGGTGTGACCCCAGGGTGCCTGGTGTTACCCCAGGGTGCCTGGTGTGACCCCAGGGTGCCTGGTGTGACCATCATACTGTGTTATGACCCCAGGGTGCCTGGTGTGACCATCATACTGTGTTATGACCCCAGGGTGCCTGGTGTGACCCCAGGGTGCCTGGTGTGACCCCAGGGTGCCTGGTGTGACCCCAGGGAGCCTGGTGTGACCATCATACTGTGTTATGACCCCAGGGTGCCTGGTGTGACCCCAGGGTGCCTGGTGTGACCCCAGGGTGCCTGGTGTGACCCCAGGGTGCCTGGTGTGACCCCAGGGTGCCTGGTGTGACCCCAGGGTGCCTGGTGTGACCCCAGGGTGCCTGGTGTGACCCCAGGGTGCCTGGTGTTACCCCAGGGTGCCTGGTGTGACCCCAGGGCGCCTGGTGTGACCCCAGGGTGCCTGGTGTGACCCCAGGGTGCCTGGTGTTACCCCAGGGTGCCTGGTGTGACCCCAGG
The DNA here is from genome assembly GCA_020271785.1 of Procambarus virginalis. Classification (NCBI taxonomy): domain Eukaryota; kingdom Metazoa; phylum Arthropoda; class Malacostraca; order Decapoda; family Cambaridae; genus Procambarus; species Procambarus virginalis. Next base: position 32,460 of record WNGS01166032.1, on the reverse strand, counting down.
GTGCCTGGTGTGACCCCAGGGTGCCTGGTGTGACCCCAGGGTGCCTGGTGTGACCATCATACTGTGTTATGACCCCAGGGTGCCTGGTGTGACCCCAGGGTGCCTGGTGTGACCCCAGGGTGCCTGGTGTGACCCCAGGGTGCCTGGTGTGACCCCAGGGTGCCTGGTGTGACCCCAGGGTGCCTGGTGTGACCCCAGGGTGCCTGGTGTGACCCCAGGGTGCCTGGTGTGACCCCAGGGTGCCTGGTGTTACCCCAGGGTGCCTGGTGTGACCCCAGGGTGCCTGGTGTGACCATCATACTGTGTTATGACCCCAGGGTGCCTGGTGTGACCCCAGGGTGCCTGGTGTGACCCCAGGGTGCCTGGTGTGACCCCAGGGTGCCTGGTGTGACCCCAGGGTGCCTGGTGTGACCCCAGGGTGCCTGGTGTGACCCCAGGGTGCCTGGTGTTACCCCAGGGTGCCTGGTGTGACCCCAGGGTGCCTGATGTGACCCCAGGGTGCCTGGTGTGACCATCATACTGTGTTATGACCCAGGGTGCCTGGTGTGACCCCAGGGTGCCTGGTGTGACCCCAGGGTGCCTGGTGTGACCCCAGGGTGCCTGGTGTGACCATCATACTGTGTTATGACCCCAGGGTGCCTGGTGTGACCCCAGGGAGCCTGGTGTGACCCCAGGGAGCCTGGTGTGACCCCAGGGTACCTGGTGTGACCACAGGGTGCCTGGTGTGACCCCAGGGTGCCTGGTGTGACCCCAGGGTGCCTGGTGTGACCCAGGGTGCCTGGTGTTACCCCAGGGTGCCTGGTGTGACCCCAGGGTGCCTGGTGTGACCCCAGGGTGCCTGGTGTGACCCCAGGGTGCCTGGTGTGACCCCAGGGTGCCTGGTGTGACCCCAGGGTGCCTGGTGTGACCCCAGGGTGCCTGGTGTTACCCCAGGGTGCCTGGTGTGACCCCAGGGTGCCTGGTGTGACCCCAGGGTGCCTGGTGTGACCCCAGGGTGCCTGGTGTGACCCCAGGGTGCCTGGTGTTACCCCAGGGTGCCTGGTGTGACCCCAGGGTGCCTGGTGTTACCCCAGGGTGCCTGGTGTGACCCCAGGGTGCCTGGTGTTACCCCAGGGTGCCTGGTGTGACCCCAGGGTGCCTGGTGTGACCCCTGGGTGCCTGGTGTGACCCCAGGGTGCCTGGTGTGACCCCAGGGTGCCTGGTGTGACCCCAGGGTGCCTGGTGTGACCCCAGGGTGCCTGGTGTGACCCCAGGGTGCCTGGTGTGATGAGTCTACCAGTGAGAGTTACTCTGCTTACCTGACCAGAAATTACTTCAAAGGAAAAAATATTAAGTGAACGTCAGTGAGTGGAATAGAATGGAAAAAACTAGAACTATAGAGATAAAGAGAAAGCTAGAATTAGACAGATAAAGAAAAAGAATAATGGAAAAGTAAAAATACTGAATGCATTTCAATGCATAAGATTGCAACAAGTAGCACCCAAGGTCTACTTGCTGCTCCTCCAAGAATATCTTCAGATCACCGGACAAACACTCTTTTAAATCTTCTTATAAGATCACTAGAGTCACCTACCGACAGTGTGGAGTACGCGGTTTGGCCCTTCCCAGTCAGCACAGATTGGATCATAATTGGCCAGTTGTCACTTGGCCAGTCTAATGATGCAGCGACCTTCTCAAAAGCAGCAAAGAACTTGGACACCTCTTTCTCATTGAATTTAGGCACCATTTTAATGTTCCGCACCGGGTCGAAACCACAAGTTTCCTTTCTACCACTAAATCTTGGCACTTCCAATTCGTGTTGTCTTTCTTCTCCATCTTTCTCTCTCTTCTCCATTCTTCCATTTCCAAACATTTCAATTAGATTCCACGTTCCCTCTCCTCTCTTTTTCTTCTTTCTTCTCTTTCTATTTTTTCTCTCTCTTCGTCCTTCTTTTTCTTTAACTTTCTAGTTCTAGTTTTCTCTCTTCTCTCTCTAGTTCTAACTTTTTTCATTCTTATTTCACGTTGGATTTCTAACTCACGCATTTTGACAGTTAATTGGCTCACATTCATGGGTCACTCTCACCATCATTCACCTGGGTCACTCTCACCATCATTCACCCGGGTCACTCTCACCATCATTCACCCGGGTCACTCTCACCATCATTCACCTGGGTCACTCTCACCATCATTCACCCGGGTCACTCTCACCATCATTCACCCGGGTCACTCTCGCCATCATTCACCCGGGTCACTCTCACCATCATTCACCCGTGTCACTCTCACCACCATTCACCCGGGTCACTCTCGCCATCATTCACCCGGGTCACTCTCGCCATCATTCACCCGGGTCACTCTCACCATCATTCACCTGGGTCACTCTCACCATCATTCACCCGGGTCACTCTCGTCATCATTCACCCGGGTCACTCTCACCATCATTCACCCGGGTCACTCTCACCACCATTCACCCGGGTCACTCTCGTCATCATTCACCCGGGTCACTCTCACCATCATTCACCCGGGTCACTCTCACCACCATTCACCCGGGTCACTCTCACCATCATTCACCCGGGTCACTCTCACCATCATTCACCCGGGTCACTCTCACCATCATTCACCCGGGTCACTCTCACCATCATTCACCCAGGTCACTCTCACCATCATTCATCCGGGTCACTCTCACCATCATTCACCTGGGTCACTCTCGCCATCATTCACCCGGGTCACTCTCACCATCATTCACCCGGGTCACTCTCACCATCATTCACCCGGGTCACTCTCACCATCATTCACCTGGGTCACTCTCGCCATCATTCACCTGGGTCACTCTCACCATCATTCACCCGGGTCACTCTCACCATCATTCACCCGGGTCACTCTCACCATCATTCACCCGGGTCACTCTCACCATCATTCACCCGGGTCACTCTCACCACCATTCACCCGGGTCACTCTCACCATCATTCACCCGGGTCACTCTCACCATCATTCACCCGGGTCACTCTCGCCATCATTCACCTGGGTCACTCTCACCATCATTCACCCGGGTCACTCTCACCATCATTCACCCGGGTCACTCTCACCATCATTCACCTGGGTCACTCTCACCATCATTCACCTGGTTCACTCTCACCATCATTCACCTGGGTCACTCTCACCATCATTCACCCGGGTCACTCTCGCCATCATTCACCCGGGTCTCTCTCACCATCATTCACCCGGTCACTCTCACCATCATTCACCTGGGTCACTCTCACCATCATTCACCTGGGTCACTCTCACCATCATTCACCTGGGTCACTCTCACCATCATTCACCCGGGTCACTCTCGCCACCATTCACCCGGGTCACTCTCACCATCATTCACCCGGGTCACTCTCACCATCATTCACCTGGGTCACTCTCACCATCATTCACCCGGGTCACTCTCACCATCATTCACCCGGGTCACTCTCGCCATCATTCACCCGGGTCACTCTCGCCATCATTCACCCGGGTCACTCTCACCATCATTCATCCGGGTCACTCTCACCATCATTCACCCGGGTCACTCTCGCCATCATTCACCCGGGTCACTCTCACCACCATTCACCCGGGTCACTCTCACCATCATTCACCCGGGTCACTATCACCATCATTCACCCGGTCACTCTCGCCATCATTCACCCGGGTCACTCTCACCATCATTCACCCGGGTCACTCTCACCATCATTCACCCGGGTCACTCTCACCATCATTCACCCAGGTCACTCTCACCATCATTCACCTGGGTCACTCTCACCACCATTCACCCGGGTCACTCTCGCCATCATTCACCCGGGTCACTCTCACCACCATTCACCTGGGTCACTCTCACCATCATTCACCTTGGTCACTCACACCATCATTCACCTGGGTCACTCTCACCATCATTCACCCGGGTCACTCTCGCCATCATTCACCCGGGTCACTCTCACCATCAATCACCCGGGTCACTCTCACCATCATTCACCTGGGTCACTCTCACCATCATTCACCCGGGTCACTCTCACCATCATTCACCTGGGTCACTCTCGCCATCATTCACCCGGGTCCCTCTCGCCATCATTCACCCGGGTCACTCTCACCATCATTCATCCGGGTCACTCTCACCATCATTCACCCGGGTCACTCTCGCCATCATTCACCCGGGTCACTCTCACCACCATTCACCCGGGTTACTCTCACCATCATTCACCGGGTCACTCTCACCATCATCATTCACCCGGGTCACTCTCACCATCATTCACCCGGGTCGTCATTTTCAGTGGAAGCCATAACACTTTCACCTTTACTAGGACTTCACCTCCTGCTTGCCGTTAGGTTTAGGTATAAAAGGTGTAAATGTCTTTACACCTTTGAGAGGATCTCAACACGCGGATCTCT
>WNGS01166032.1:14217-27275 GCA_020271785.1 Procambarus virginalis | reverse complement strand
CCCCAGGGTGCCTGTGTGACCCCTGGGTGCCTGGTGTGACCCAGGGTGCCTGGTGTGACCCCAGGGTGCCTGGTGTGACCCCAGGGTGCCTGGTGTGACCCCAGGGTGCCTGGTGTTACCCCAGGGTGCCTGGTGTGACCCCAGGGTGCCTGGTGTTACCCCAGGGTGCCTGGTGTGACCCCAGGGTGCCTGGTGTGACCCAGGGTGCCTGGTGTGACCCCAGGGTGCCTGGTGTGACCCCAGGGTGCCTGGTGTGACCCCAGGGTGCCTAGTGTGACCCCAGGGTGCCTGGTGTGACCCCAGGGTGCCTGGTGTGACCCCAGGGTGCCTGGTGTGTTATGACCCCAGGGTGCCTGGTGTGACCATCATACTGTGTTATGACCCCAGGTTCCTGGTGTGACCATCATACTGTGTTATGACCCCAGGGTGCCTGGTGTGACCCCAGGGTGCCTGGTGTGTTATGACCCCAGGGTGCCTGGTGTGACCCCAGGGTGCCTGGTGTGACCCCAGGGTGCCTGGTGTGACCCCAGGGTGCCTGGTGTGACCCCAGGGTGCCTGGTGTGACCATCATACTGTGTTATGACCCCAGGGTGCCTGGTGTGACCCCAGGGTGCCTGGTGTGTTATGACCCCAGGGTGCCTGGTGTGACCCCAGGGTGCCTGGTGTGACCATCATACTGTGTTATGACCCCAGGGTGCCTGGTGTGACCCCAGGGTGCCTGGTGTGACCATCATACTGTGTTATGACCCCAGGGTGCCTGGTGTGACCCGAGGGTGCCTGATGTGACCCCAGGGTGCCTGGTGTGACCCCAGGGTGCCTGGTGTGACCATCATACTGTGTTATGACCCCAGGGTGCCTGGTGTGACCCGGGTGCCTGGTGTGACCCCAGGGTGCCTGGTGTGACCATCATACTGTGTTATGACCCCAGGGTGCCTGGTGTGACCCCAGGGTGCCTGGTGTGACCCCAGGGTGCCTGGTGTGACCATCATACTGTGTTATGACCCCAGGGTGCCTGGTGTGACCCCAAGGCCTGGTGTGACCCCAGGGTGCCTGGTGTGACCCCAAAGTGCCTGGTGTGACCCCAGGGTGCCTGGTGTGACCCCAGGGTGCCTGGTGTGACCCCAGGGTGCCTGGTGTGACCCCAGGGTGCCTGGTGTTACCCCAGGGTGCCTGGTGTGACCCCAGGGTGCCTGGTGTGACCATCATACTGTGTTATGACCCCAGGGTGCCTGGTGTGACCCCAGGGTGCCTGGTGTGACCCCAGGGTGCCTGGTGTGACCCCAGGGTGCCTGGTGTGACCCCAGGGTGCCTGGTGTGACCCAGGGTGCCTGGTGTGACCATCATACTGTGTTATGACCCCAGGGTGCCTGGTGTGACCCCAGGGTGCCTGGTGTGACCCCAGGGTGCCTGGTGTGACCCCAGGGTGCCTGGTGTGACCCCAGGGTGCCTGGTGTGACCCCAGGGTGCCTGGTGTTACCCCAGGGTGCCTGGTGTGACCCCAGGGTGCCTGGTGTGACCATCATACTGTGTTATGACCCCAGGGTGCCTGGTGTGACCATCATACTGTGTTATGACCCCAGGGTGCCTGGTGTGACCCCAGGGTGCCTGGTGTGACCCCAGGGTGCCTGGTGTGACCCCAGGGTGCCTGGTGTGACCCCAGGGTGCCTGGTGTAACCCCAGGGTGCCTGGTGTGACCATCATACTGTGTTATGACCCCAGGGTGCCTGGTGTGACCCCAGGGTGCCTGGTGTTACCCCAGGGTGCCTGGTGTGACCCCAGGGTGCCTGGTGTTACCCCAGGGTGCCTGGTGTGACCCCAGGGAGCCTGGTGTGACCATCATACTGTGTTATGACCCCAGGGTGCCTGGTGTGACCCCAGGGTGCCTGGTGTGACCCCAGGGTGCCTGGTGTGACCCCAGGGTGCCTGGTGTGACCCCAGGGTGCCTGGTGTGACCCCAGGGTGCCTGGTGTTACCCCAGGGTGCCTGGTGTGACCCCAGGGTGCCTGGTGTGACCCCAGGGTGCCTGGTGTGACCCCAGGGTGCCTGGTGTGACCCCAGGGCGCCTGGTGTGACCCCAGGGTGCCTGGTGTGACCCCAGGGTGCCTGGTGTTACCCCAGGGTGCCTGGTGTGACCCCAGGGTGCCTGGTGTGACCCCAGGGTGCCTGGTGTGACCCCAGGGTGCCTGGTGTGACCATCATACTGTGTTATGACCCCAGGGTGCCTGGTGTGACCCCAGGGTGCCTGGTGTGACCCCAGGGTGCCTGGTGTGACCCCAGGGTGCCTGGTGTGACCATCATACTGTGTTATGACCCCAGGGTGCCTGGTGTGACCCCAGGGTGCCTGGTGTGACCCCAGGGTGCCTGGTGTGACCCCAGGGTGCCTGGTGTGACCCCAGGGTGCCTGGTGTGACCCCAGGGTGCCTGGTGTTACCCCAGGGTGCCTGGTGTGACCCCAAAGTGCCTGGTGTGACCCCAGGGTGCCTGGTGTGACCCCAGGGTGCCTGGTGTGACCCCAGGGTGCCTGGTGTGACCCCAGGGTGCCTGGTGTTACCCCTGGGTGCCTGGTGTGACCCCAGGGTGCCTGGTGTGACCATCATACTGTGTTATGACCCCAGGGTGCCTGGTGTGACCCCAGGGTGCCTGGTGTGACCCCAGGGTGCCTGGTGTGACCCCAGGGTGCCTGGTGTGACCCCAGGGTGCCTGGTGTGACTTCAGGGTGCCTGGTGTGACCCCAGGGTGCCTGGTGTGACCCCAGGGTGCCTGGTGTGACCCCAGGGTGCCTGGTGTGACCCCAGGGTGCCTGGTGTGACCCCAGGGTGCCTGGTGTTACCCCAGGGTGCCTGGTGTGACCCCAGGGTGCCTGGTGTGACCATCATACTGTGTTATGACCCCAGGGTGCCTGGTGTGACCATCATACTGTGTTATGACCCCAGGGTGCCTGGTGTGACCCCAGGGTGCCTGGTGTGACCCCAGGGTGCCTGGTGTGACCCCAGGGTGCCTGGTGTAACCCCAGGGTGCCTGGTGTGACCATCATACTGTGTTATGACCCCAGGGTGCCTGGTGTGACCCCAGGGTGCCTGGTGTTACCCCAGGGTGCCTGGTGTGACCCCAGGGTGCCTGGTGTTACCCCAGGGTGCCTGGTGTGACCCCAGGGAGCCTGGTGTGACCATCATACTGTGTTATGACCCCAGGGTGCCTGGTGTGACCCCAGGGTGCCTGGTGTGACCCCAGGGTGCCTGGTGTGACCCCAGGGTGCCTGGTGTGACCCCAGGGTGCCTGGTGTGACCCCAGGGTGCCTGGTGTTACCCCAGGGTGCCTGGTGTGACCCCAGGGTGCCTGGTGTGACCCCAGGGTGCCTGGTGTGACCCCAGGGCGCCTGGTGTGACCCCAGGGTGCCTGGTGTGACCCCAGGGTGCCTGGTGTTACCCCAGGGTGCCTGGTGTGACCCCAGGGTGCCTGGTGTGACCCCAGGGTGCCTGGTGTGACCCCAGGGTGCCTGGTGTGACCATCATACTGTGTTATGACCCCAGGGTGCCTGGTGTGACCCCAGGGTGCCTGGTGTGACCATCATACTGTGTTATGACCCCAGGGTGCCTGGTGTGACCCCAGGGTGCCTGGTGTGACCCCAGGGAGCCTGGTGTGACCCCAGGGTGCCTGGTGTGACCCCAGGGTGCCTGGTGTGACCCCAGGGTGCCTGGTGTTACCCCAGGGTGCCTGGTGTGACCCCAGGGTGCCTGGTGTGACCATCATACTGTGTTATGACCCCAGGGTGCCTGGTGTGACCCCAGGGTGCCTGGTGTGACCCCAGGGTGCCTGGTGTGACCCCAGGGTGCCTGGTGTGACCCCAGGGTGCCTGGTGTGACCCCAGGGTGCCTGGTGTGACCCCAGGGTGCCTGGTGTTACCCCAGGGTGCCTGGTGTGACCCCAGGGTGCCTGATGTGACCCCAGGGTGTCTGGTGTGACCATCATACTGTGTTATGACCCCAGGGTGCCTGGTGTGACCCCAGGGTGCCTGGTGTGACCATCATACTGTGTTATGACCCCAGGGTGCCTGGTGTGACCCCAGGGTGCCTGGTGTGACCCCAGGGAGCCTGGTGTGACCCCAGGGTACCTGGTGTGACCACAGGGTGCCTGGTGTGACCCCAGGGTGCCTGGTGTGACCCCAGGGTGCCTGGTGTGACCCCAGGGTGCCTGGTGTTACCCCAGGGTGCCTGGTGTGACCCCAGGGTGCCTGGTGTGACCATCATACTGTGTTATGACCCCAGGGTGCCTGGTGTGACCCCAGGGTGCCTGGTGTGACCCCAGGGTGCCTGGTGTTACCCCAGGGTGCCTGGTGTGACCCCAGGGTGCCTGGTGTGACCCCAGGGTGCCTGGTGTGACCCCAGGGTGCCTGGTGTTACCCCAGGGTGCCTGGTGTGACCCCAGGGTGCCTGGTGTTACCCCAGGGTGCCTGGTGTGACCCCAGGGTGCCTGGTGTTACCCCAGGGTGCCTGGTGTGACCCCAGGGTGCCTGGTGTGACCCCTGGGTGCCTGGTGTGACCCCAGGGTGCCTGGTGTGACCCCAGGGTGCCTGGTGTGACCATCATACTGTGTTATGACCCCAGGGTGCCTGGTGTGACCCCAGGGTGCCTGGTGTGACCATCATACTGTGTTATGACCCCAGGGTGCCTGGTGTGACCCCAGGGTGCCTGGTGTGACCCCAGGGTGCCTGGTGTGACCCCAGGGTGCCTGGTGTGACCCCAGGGTGCCTGGTGTGACCCCAGGGTGCCTGGTGTTACCCCAGGGTGCCTGGTGTGACCCCAGGGTGCCTGGTGTGACCATCATACTGTGTTATGACCCCAGGGTGCCTGGTGTGACCCCAGGGTGCCTGGTGTGACCCCAGGGTGCCTGGTGTGACCCCAGGGTGCCTGGTGTGACCCCAGGGTGCCTGGTGTGACCCCAGGGTGCCTGGTGTGACCCCAGGGTGCCTGGTGTTACCCCAGGGTGCCTGGTGTGACCCCAGGGTGCCTGATGTGACCCCAGGGTGCCTGGTGTGACCATCATACTGTGTTATGACCCCAGGGTGCCTGGTGTGACCCCAGGGTGCCTGGTGTGACCCCAGGGTGCCTGGTGTGACCCCAGGGTGCCTGGTGTGACCATCATACTGTGTTATGACCCCAGGGTGCCTGGTGTGACCCCAGGGTGCCTGGTGTGACCCCAGGGTGCCTGGTGTGACCCCAGGGTACCTGGTGTGACCCAGGGTGCCTGGTGTGACCCCAGGGTGCCTGGTGTGACCCCAGGGTGCCTGGTGTGACCCCAGGGTGCCTGGTGTTACCCCAGGGTGCCTGGTGTGACCCCAGGGTGCCTGGTGTGACCATCATACTGTGTTATGACCCCAGGGTGCCTGGTGTGACCCCAGGGTGCCTGGTGTGACCCCAGGGTGCCTGGTGTGACCCCAGGGTGCCTGGTGTGACCCCAGGGTGCCTGGTGTGACCCCAGGGTGCCTGGTGTGACCCCAGGGTGCCTGGTGTTACCCCAGGGTGCCTGGTGTGACCCCAGGGTGCCTGGTGTGACCCCAGGGTGCCTGGTGTGACCCCAGGGTGCCTGGTGTGACCCCAGGGTGCCTGGTGTGACCCCAGGGTGCCTGGTGTGACCCCAGGGTGCCTGGTGTGACCCCAGGGTGCCTGGTGTGACCCCAGGGTGCCTGGTGTGACCCCAGGGTGCCTGGTGTGACCCCAGGGTGCCTGGTGTGACCCCAGGGTGCCTGGTGTGACCCCAGGGTGCCTGGTGTGATGAGTCTACCAGTGAGAGTTACTCTGCTTACCTGACCAGAAATTACTTCAAAGGAAAAAATATTAAGTGAACGTCAGTGAGTGGAATAGAATGGAAAAAACTAGAACTATAGAGAGAAAAGAGAAAGCTAGAACTAGACAGATAAAGAAAAAGAATAATGGAAAAGTAAAAATGCAGAATGCATTTCAATGCATAAGATTGCAACAAGTAGCACCCAAGGTCTACTTGCTGCTCCTCCAAGAATATCTTCAGATCACCGGACAAACACTCTTTTAAATCTTCTTATAAGATCACTAGAGTCACCTACCGACAGTGTGGAGTACGCGGTTTGGCCCTTCCCAGTCAGCACAGATTGGATCATAATTGGCCAGTTGTCACTTGGCCAGTCTAATGATGCAGCGACCTTCTCAAAAGCAGCAAAGAACTTGGACACCTCTTTCTCATTGAATTTAGGCACCATTTTAATGTTCCGCACCGGGTCGAAACCACAAGTTTCCTTTCTACCACTAAATCTTGGCACTTCCAATTCGTGTTGTCTTTCTTCTCCATCTTTCTCTCTCTTCTCCATTCTTCCATTTCCAAACATTTCAATTAGATTCCACGTTCCCTCTCCTCTCTTTTTCTTCTTTCTTCTCTTTCTATTTTTTCTCTCTCTTCGTCCTTCTTTTTCTTTAACTTTCTAGTTCTAGTTTTCTCTCTTCTCTCTTTAGTTCTAACTTTTTTCGTTCTTATTTCACGTTGGATTTCTAACTCACGCATTTTGACAGTTAACTGGCTCACATTCACCCGGGTCACTCTCATCACCATTCACCCGGGTCACTCTCACCATCATTCACCCGGGTCACTCTCACCATCATTCACCCGGTCACTCTCACCATCATTCACCCGGGTCACTCTCACCATCATTCACCCGGGTCACTCTCACCATCATTCACCCGGTCACTCTCACCATCATTCACCCGGGTCACTCTCACCATCATTCACCCGGGTCACTCTCACCATCATTCACCCGGGTCACTCTCGCCATCATTCACCCGGGTCACTCTCACCATCATTCACCCGGGTCACTCTCACCATCATTCACCCGGTCACTCTCACCATCATTCACCCGGGTCACTCTCGCCATCATTCACCCGGGTCACTCTCACCATCATTCACCGGGTCACTCTCACCATCATTCACCCGGGTCACTCTCACCATCATTCACCCGGGTCACTCTCGCCATCATTCACCCGGTCACTCTCACCATCATTCACCAGGGTCACTCTCACCATCATTCACCCGTCACTCTCACCATCATTCACCCGGGTCACTCTCGCCATCATTCACCCGGTCACTCTCACCATCATTCACCCGGGTCACTCTCACCATCATTCACCCGGGTCACTCTCACCACATTCACCCGGGTCACTCTCGCCATCATTCACCCGGGTCACTCTCACCATCATTCACCGGGTCACTCTCACCATCATTCACCCGGGTCACTCTCACCATCATTCACCCGGGTCACTCTCGCCATCATTCACCCGGTTCACTCTCGCCATCATTCACCCGGGTCACTCTCACCATCATTCACCCGGGTCACTCTCGCCATCATTCACCCGGGTCACTCTCTCACCATCATTCACCCTGGTCACTCTCACCATCATTCACCCGGTCACTCTCGCCATCATTCACCCGGTCACTCTCACCATCATTCACCCGGGTCACTCTCACCATCATTCACCCGGGTCACTCTCGCCATCATTCACCCGGGTCACTCTCGCCATCATTCACCCGGGTCACTCTCGCCATCATTCACCCGGTCACTCTCGCCATCATTCATCACCCGGTCACTCTCACCATCATTCACCCGGTCACTCTCACCATCATTCACCCGGGTCACTCTCGCCATCACTTCCTTGGTCGTCATTTTCAGTGGAAGCCATAACACTTTCTCCTTTACTATGGACTTCACCTTCCTGCTTGCCGTTAGGTTTAGGTATAAAGGTGTAAATGTCTTTACACCTTTGAGAGGATCTCAACACGCGGATCTCTGTCATTCACCTTAATCTCAAGTCGGCACTTATTAACACAAGATCACACTTACCAAGATGTTTCAACTTGGGAAGGCAGTTCTCCTGGTTTAGGAACTCCTGAACATCGTCCAGAGTATCATGGTCTGTTTCTCGGCCATTGTTAACTTTTGAAACGGTGCGCACAATCGTACCACTGCACTGTTTCCCAACCTTGAACACTACACTTAACACTTACACAAAATTGGAAATTAAATCTATACAAAGGGATTGCACTAATTACTTAACCAATTTTATCAAACTTACCTGACAAGAAGTCGAATCCCGCTGGGGATGCCAATTATGTTAGACCAGCTTGAGCCAGTAACCGGTTCCTTCTGCTTAATGGGCCTTAGAGCCTCTTCTAAGATTACCCCAATCAATGGTAAGTTCTTAAGAACTGGCTGAAGCAAGTAATAGTACAAGGAATAAAGGGAATAAACAAGACACATTACACTATCACCAATATATTATCCATCGAAGTATAACTACACTTACGTACACAGTGTCGCTCTCACACAGAACACTCAATATATCTGCAGTGTTCTTCAACACCCGGTGAGTCCACTATCTCAGTATACGTCGTCCACGATCACTGGTAATGACCGACCAGTTCACCGTCCTCAACATGGGCCAGCGGTCCACCGTCGTCCACGATCACTGGTAATGACCGACCAGTTCACCGTCCTCAACATGGGCCAGCGGTTCCACCGTCGTCCACGATCACTGGTAATGACCGACCAGTTCCCCGTCCTCCACATGGGCCAGCGGGTCCACCGTCGTCCACGATCACTGGTAATGACCGACCAGTTCACCGTCCTCAACATGGGCAAGCGGTCCCACCGTCGTCCACGATCACTGGTAACACCGACCAGTTCACCGTCTCAACATGGGCCAGCGGGTCCACCGTCGGTCCACGATCACTGTAATGACCGACCAGTTCACCGTCCTCAACATGGNGAGTTGGTAAAGAAGACAATCTGAGACGTACTTAGGTAAGACCATTTGATTGGTAAGGAAATGTATATTATCAAGGAATTTTTCTCATCAGATTCATATGCAAACTGATGTCCATTTTTTTTTTTTATTTTGTTTAGGCCTATTTATGAGTTCTATTCTTGATTATAATATTCACCGAAGAGTATATTGAAGGCTGATTGGCATTTATAGCTGTCAGTCAAGTTAATATGAAATTTAAATTATATTACTCTAAAAATTTATCACTCTAAATTTACCAGAAATTTATTACTCTAGCCTAACTTTATCAGTTATGCTGTAATTGTCTGGAATAATATTTCCCGATTTACCTGAGGGCCACTAACCCGAGTGGCCTCGATGAGAACAGGAAGTCGTCGGCTTGTTGAAGGTTCCTTTCCTCCTCCCAGTTTGCCTTCATGATTTTTTCCAGGTATATTTTGAAATTCAGCACAGTTTTTGGCAGTTATGGCTTTGGTGGGTCTGCAGTTCCATTGATCAATAACCCTGTGGGTGAAAAAGCCTGATTCAAAGTTATATTAGTCTGATTGGCAATTATATTATCCTGACTGTCAATTTATATACAAAAAATTATATCAAAGAGATATTTATGTTGTGGTGCTTGTGGGTTCTATTACGTCTATCAATGGAGAGGTTCAGATCAGGGTTAGCATTTAGGAACAAGGTTTTGTACTTGTAAATAGCACAAGAGAATGTGTAGAGCTTGTGTATATGTAGCATGTTCAGGGATTTAAACAGAGGCTGTGTGCTGTTTGAAGACAGTTTTATTGTTCTGATAGCAGATTTTCGTTTGTGATGATGGGCTTGAGGTAATTGCAGTGGATGAATGAACCCCATGCATAGATACTATATGTTGAGATACCACCCTAATTTACAAAAAAGCCTCTAGATTTTTAGCTCCAGCCATTGCATTGCTCTACAACAAATTATTTGAACTCTAAACCTTTCCTGGTATTTTGAGAAAAAAAGCAAGCGTAACCTTAGTCCATAAAAGCAGCAATCTCACTGAAGTCAACAACTTAATCTGTTAGATTAAGGACCTGCCCGAAACGCTGCTCGTACTAGTGGTTTTACAAGATTGTAAATACTGTACTATTCAATGTATAGTCACAAACCTAATGTACCTTCTTGTATATAAATAAATAAATAAATTATAGACCAATATCAATTCTGCCGATTATGTCTAAATTATTTTAAAGTTAATTTACACGCAGCCTTACTCCTATTTATACTTAGTTCTTCCCATAATGGCTTCAGGCCCATAAAAGGACCAATCATGCCCAGTTATTATGATTAATTTCATTTATGCAGCCCTTGGAAAACTTATTCATTTATTTGTTGACCTACATAAGACATTTTGACACTGTAAATACATTAACTTTCTTAAATTGCAACATTACGGAGTAAGAGGTCACTCCCTCCAATACCTACAATCTTACCTCAGTGACAGGCTCCAGTATGTCTCTGTGAATGATTCCAATTTTCCTACTTTACCCATTAACACTGGTGTCTCACCGGGCAGTATTCTTCACCCTCTCGTCTTTTTCATCTCTCCCTCCTTTTCCAGCCCGTTGCCATCGTGAGGGGCCTTGGTTGGCGGATGCTAGAGTGTGATGCTCCATGGGACAGTGTCCTCTGTCCTTTTGAAGCCTTATGCTCCTGCTGCCTTCTTCACTAATTGTGCTGAATGCTCTTTCCTACTAAGTTTAATTTTTCCTTCCCAATTCTCCTTTTTAATTGCTATTTCCCAGCGACTTTTTGCTATTCTTGATCATTCTTTTAGATGTCGTCTTCTGTTTTGACACTGGGTGTTAGGTGAGGCACAGTCTCTTGCCCGTAAAACTGTGGTACCCGAAATTGTTGAGCAAAGGGACACTTTTTTTGTCACTCTTTTCCTTCGTTGCTGAACCCAATCTTGATGGACTGATGGTTCTTAAAGTGGTGATTGCAAGGCATATATCCACGATGCACCCCTGGAGGGGGGCCCACGTCTTATCGGGTGTCCTATCCTCTAATTGTGGTGCCATGGTGGGTATGGGGGCTTGTTTGTTGATGAAATGATTACCTGTTCATTTACATGCTGATATCTGACACTTATTTTTAACTTCTCAGATGTGGGGTGGGAGACCAGGGCCCCGAGTCGGACTGTGATGGACAGCCGGGCTCTGTAGCCCCCTGCTACTTTGGTCCCAGACCAAGCAGCTCCAGACTTTCCCTGCTTGATACCCGCTTGATGGTGTTTTGGGAGTTCTTCTAGTCCCCGAGGCCAGGCTTGACTTGTGAGAGCTTGGTCTACCAGGTCCCGACTACCCCTCTCTGCTCCCCTTCTACCTCTGTGGCAGGGTTGAGCCCCAAGCCCCCAGTGATGACCACCTCATCACATGGAGTGGCTTCATCTCTCATTGTAACAACTGCGCCTTTTACCCCCCTCTTACTGAGGGTGCTCGGTGCCGTCTTTTCCGCAGTCACACATGCACAATTCCTTCCGGTTCTAATACCTTCCAAGCTTTGTTTGGTCCTGCTACATGGACTAAATATTTTAATTTCGGTCATGTTAATTCTACTCGTCCTGGTGATTTATTCATCCATAAACACCTAGTTGATACCTGGTTGATGGGGTTCTGGGAGTTCTTCTACTCCCCAAGCCCGGTCCGAGGCCAGGTTTGACTTGTGAGAGTTTGGTCCACTAGGCTGTTGCTTGCAGCAGGCCCACATACCCACCGCAGCCCGGTTGGTCCGGCTATCGTTGGAGGAAACTATCTAGTTTCCTCTTGAAGATGTCCACGGTTGTTCCGGCAATATTTCTTATGCTCGCTGGGAGGATGTTGAACAACCATGGACCTCTGATGTTTATATAGTTCTCTCTAATTGTGCCTATGGCACCCCTGCTCTTCACTGGTTGTACAGTACTCTGCATTTTCTACCATATTGTTCACTCCAGTATGTTGTTATTTTACTGTGCAGATTTGGGACCTGGCCCTCCAGTATTTTTCCACTTGTATATTATTTGATATTTCTCCCATTGTCTTTCTAGTGAGTACATTCAGAGAGCCTTGAGACGATCCCAATAATTTAGATGCTCTATCTCGTTTATGTATCCTATATATGTTTTCTGTACTCCCTCTATTTCAGCAAGAGTGAAATAGAGGGAGAAGTGAGTACTGAGCAGTACTCAAGAAGGGACAGCACAAGTGATTTGAAGAGTACAACCATTGTGATGGGATCCCTGGATTTGAAAGCTCTTGTAATCCATCCTATCATTTTCCTGGCTGCAGCAATATTTGCTTGGTTATGCTCCCTAAAATTTAGGTCATCAGACATCATTATTCCCAAATCCTTTACATGTTTCTTTCCTACTATGGGCAAATTTGATTGTGTTTTGTACCCTGTATTATGTTTAAGGTTCTCACTTTTACCGTATCTGAGTACCTGGAATTTATCGCTGTTAAACATCACGTTATTTTCTGTAGCCCAGTCGAAAACTTTATTAATATCTGCTTGTAGTTTTTCAATATCTTCAGCAGAAGTAATTTTCATGCTGATTTTTGTGTCATCTGCAAAGGGTGATACGAAGCTGTGACTTGTATTTTTGTCTATATCTGATATGAGAATAAGGAAAAGCAGCGGTGCAAGGACTGTACCCTGAGGTACTGAGCTTTTAACTGCACTTGGACTAGATTTTATATGGTTGACCGTTACTCGCTGAGTCCTGTTTGACAGAAAACTGAGTATCCAGCGTCCTACTTTACCAGTTATTCCCATTGACTTCATTTTGTGTGCTATCACGCCATGGTCACATTTTCGAAGCCTTTGCGAATCCGTGTATATCACATCAGCATTCTGTTTTTCTTCTAATGCCTCAGTGACTTTGTCGTAGTGCTCAGTAGCTGTGAGAGGCACGATCTTCCTGCTCGAATCCATGTTGGCCTGGTTTGTGAAGGTCATTGGTCTCCATGAAATTGGTGACCTGACTCCTAATCACTCTCTCAAATACTTTTATGATGTGCGATGTTAGTGCAACTGGTCTATAATTCTTTGCCAATGCTTTGCTCCCTCCCTGTGTAGAGGGGCAATGTCTGCTGACTTTAAATGCATCTGGTATCTCCCCCGTGTCCAAGCAGCTTCTTCCTCCACACTATACTGAGTGCCTGTGCTACTTTGATTTCCATCATTTAATTCTACTGACCTGATGATTTTCTCCTCCATAGGCACCTTGTTGCTTTAGTAGACGCCTCT
>WNGS01166030.1:20344-45386 GCA_020271785.1 Procambarus virginalis | reverse complement strand
CCTTATTACCTTGAGGATACCTTGAGGTGCTTCCGGGGCTTATCGTCCCCGCGGCCCGGTCATCGACCAGGCCTCCTGGTTGCTGGACTGATCAACCAGGCTGTTGGACGCGGCTGCTCGCAGCCTGACGTATGAGTCACAGCCTGGTTGATCAGGTATCCTTTGGAGGTGCTTATCCAGTTCTCTCTTGAACACTGTGAGGGGTTTGCCAGTTATGTCCCTTATGTGTAGTGGAAGCGTGTTGAACAGTCTCGGGCCTCTGATGTTGATAGAGTTCTCTCTCAGAGTACCAGTTGCACCTCTGCTTTTCAACGGGGGTATTCTGCACATCCTGCCATGTCTTCTGGTCTCATGTGATGTTATTTCTGTGTGCAGGTTTGGGACCAGCCCCTCTAATATTTTCCACGTGTAAATTATTATGTATCTCTCCCGCCTGCGCTCAAGGGAATACAGATTTAGGCTCTTTAGTCGGTCCCAATAGTTTAGATGTTTTACCGAGTGGATTCTAGCAGTAAAGGATCTCTGCACGCTCTCCAGGTCAGCAATTTCACCCGCAGTGAAAGGGGCTGTCATTGTGCAGCAGTACTCCACTCTAGAGAGCACAAGCGTTTTGAAAAGTGTCATCATCGGTATAGCATCTCTAGTGTGAAAAGTTCTTGTTATCCAACCTGTCATTTTTCTTGCAGTTGTGACGGCTACTTTATTGTGTTCTTTAAAGGTAAGGTCTTCCGACATGAGTACACCCAGATCCTTTACATTGCCTTTTCGTTCTATGTTATGATTTGCCTGAGTTTTGTACGTGGTTTCAGTTTTTATATTTTCATTCTTTCCATAGCGCATGAGCTGGAACTTGTCTTCGTTAAACACCATATTATTTTCTGTAGCCCATAGAAAGACCTGATCTACATCTGACTGGAGGTTCGCCGTGTCCTCTATGTTGCCTACTCTCATGAAGATCCTAGTGTCATCTGCAAAGGATGATACAGTGCTATAGGTTGTGTTCTTGTCTATGTCCGATATAAGGATGAGAAAAAGTACTGGAGCAAGCACAGTACCCTGGGGGACTGAGCTCTTAACGGTTGACGGGTTGGATTTTATTTTGTTGACTATTACACATTGGGTTCTGTTGGTCAGGAAATTGTAGTTAACTGCTCACACAGTTTGTACCTGGAGTGCTCAGGATTGGGAGAGCCGTCACCTGTAGTCACCTGCAACAGGTAACGGTAGTCACCTACCACAGGTAACGGTAACCACCTGCCACAGGTAACGGTAGCCACCTGCCACAGGTAAGGGTAGTCACCTACCACAGGTAACGGTAGCCACCTGCCACAGGTAAGGGTAGCCACCTGCCACAGGTCACGGTAGTTACCTGCCACAGGTAACGGTAGCCACCTGCCACAGGTAACGGTAGTTACCTGCCACAGGTAACGGTAGCCACCTGCCACAGGTAACGGTAGCCACCTGCCACAGGTCACGGTAGTTACCTGCCACAGGTAACGGTAGCCACCTGCCACAGGTAACGGTAGCCACCTGCCACAGGTCACGGTAGTTACCTGCCACAGGTAACGGTAGCCACCTGCCACAGGTAACGGTAGCCACCTGCCACAGGTAAGGGTAGCCACCTGCCACAGGTAACGGTAGCCACCTGCCATAGGTAACGGTAGTCACCTACCACAGGTAACGGTAGTCACCTGCCACAGGTAACGGTAGCCACCTGCCACAGGTAACGGTAGCCACCTGCCACAGGTAACGGTAGCCACCTGCCACAGGTAAGGGTAGCCACCTGCCACAGGTCACGGTAGTTACCTGCCACAGGTAACGGTAGCCACCTGCCACAGGTAACAGCAGCCACCTGCCACAGGTCACGGTAGTTACCTGCCACAGGTCACGGTAGCCACCTGCCACAGGTAACAGCAGCCACCTGCCACAGGTAACAGTAACCCAACCTGATCCTGGCAACCACTGTGTCGCCCAGTCTGGTGGACACAATCTAATCCAGGGTTAAGCCACGGAACACGAAATATCAAATGATTATATATATATATATATATATATGTGAGAGTTTGTTTAGTGACTTACATAAGTAAGTTGGAATAAATGAAATTTGGTATAAGGAATTGAGCTCGGAAAATTTCTAAGAATTTTCTTTATTCTTTAACCATTATTCCTGTCGTGATATTCAACTAGGTCGCCTGAGGAAGGACTTGCTTAGCTAACACACCAGTGTAGTAAGCAGCTCATTCCTCACTTTGGGACCCTGTACGAACAATTGACTAGGCGCGAGCAAACGCCGAGACCCCAATGAAATTGAAATCCCCTCCACTAGGTCGTCGACCTTCGCCATTCGCCGAAGCGAATCTAACGAGTAGGTCCTGGGCTCTCACAACAATAATTTATTGTTGTGTAGTGCCGTATATTTGATCCAAAGCTCAGAAGTAAGTCTCCAATAGTCGAGTGTGAAGAACATTTGCATAACAATAATAATGTGTGGGGGTGTAACGAAAAGACAGTGTTAACATAACAACTTAGTTTATTCAATAAAGTACTAACTACTACAGCAAAACAAGAGAATGTCAATGACGTTACTCGAAATCCTTCCTGTGGCACTAAAAATGACAGCTAGACACCAGCCCCTCGGACTGCATAATGAACTAACTCGAACATAAGCGTGCCCACAGAGGAATCAACAAGCAAACAAGAACTAACAGATCTATAATCACAATTACAACAAATGACACAGTGAGTTCTGAAACACGTCTCCAGTAACCTCCTAACTGTTCTACGCCTCAGTGCAGTCTACACCTGCAATAGCGGTTGCAATGCAATCAAATCAGTAGCCTTTCAATGACATCAATAACTAATGGGTTCACTGGCAACTCCAGCACCCTTCCTCAAATTAATCTTTACGTTAACACTTCGTCCCACGGACGATCAACAATCAATACAATTGATTTACGTTAATAACCCAATAACATTTACGTTAATTTAATAACTCTTACAACTGTCACTAGTAACGCGGAAATTACACAACACTCTACCCGTCGAGCATTCAGTGAGAAAATCCCATTAATCCCTGTACTACCAGACAGCTGATTAATCTCTTTACTAGTTACGTTAATTTACGTTAATCGGTTACTAATCACTCAGCGATGGTAAACTCTGATTTACAATGTCCAAAGTGCTAAGAGAACGGTAATCACTCGTGATTACCTTTAGAGTAATTAATTACTATCCTCAAGATCAATAATTAAACAGTTAAATACGCAACCTTTCACACTGGCTCAGCAATTTACATTAAGGTATGAATTCCGTCTGAGCCTTCCATACTCAGACCAATTCAGGTGGCTAATAACAGTAATTAGGCACCACGTTTACGTTATTCTAAATGACGTTACTCTTCCCACGAGTCAATCAAGTGCCGGTACTTCCGGACATAAATAACGACGTTACGTTAATGGAACAATGTAGCCTTCGTGTGAGTCGATCAACAAGGATCGAGATTAATCACTTTGACTTCCTGAAACACGTCAATTACCCGGCCCACTGACCGTTAATTACGACAGACAATACTCTAATTCTTATCTGGCTGGTGGCTAGGCTCCTTGAGACTACCGTAGCTGCTTGCAGGAAAGTAAATTAACCCAAACGTATTCTACGTTACTCATATTGTAAAAGAACAAATTCTCTTAAGCAATGGGCGTTCCCTCGGTTACGTTATATTAATTGCCTCGCAATCACCTCACTGAATACTGGACTTCGATGTCCTACCAGATAAACAGGAGAATATATGTATATCCAAGTACTCGTCTACAGCCGAGTTCACCCACGACAATGTCAAATCACACTAACAAATCACAGTGATTTACGTTACAATCCGGTTGCAATGACAATACTGCAGAACCTAGTAAAATAACATACAGGACATGAACCCTCTAGAACACTGCCCCCACAATGACTTTACTGAACTGCAGTTACCCACGGTGATTGCTCAACTCTAGCAACAATCACTAACAATGACAACCCCTTTGCAACAACACACACTGCAAGTACTCTAATTTCCAAGTATTAGAATACTGCTCAACACTTACTTATTTACTGTTGCAAATGACCCCAGTGCTCTCAATAACCCCTAGAACATAGGTCCCAAATTTGCAATAACCACACAGTAAATAACACAATAACACTGGGCACCGTGACACTACGATTATATATATATATATACAATTACTGCTGACACATGTAGCCTACAGCTATCAAACGTTATTGGGAACACTAAGGAGATCTCGCACTCCTAAATCACATGGGTGAGTGATTTATCGATCACGCATGCCGAATAAACACTCCCGAGTTTTACGTTACTCGACAGAGCGAGGGCTGTCACTCCCGACAGCCTCGTCACTCACCAAATTCTACCAAAATTACGTTAATACTGCAACCACAATATGTATATATAATCACACTTCTCACGGCCCCTGGGAACAATACAAATTAATTAATTAACCACACTGTGGGCCACTCCACAATAATCATGCCAGGAATCACTGACGTTACCACATACCTGAGCGCTCAGTGTTGAAATTCCACACCTGCAAGACTACACATGAAATGATATCACTCCGTCCCACGGACGATCAAGAATGAATAATTACCACAATGGAATAATATAATTATTACATGGACATCCTCTCAGTCCTTGGCTAATCTATGTATATACTCTGTTCCCGTGTGTACCCACACACACACACACTCTGTACGTCTGTGCTCACAAGACGTACGTCCCTCAGGACTGACGAGATGACAACAAGGGTGATTATCTCCTCGCCCACACTTCACTTCACCTACAGGTGCTGCGTGACAATGCGACGGAACACTTGACCTCGAATTCAAGCTTTAGAGACTACTAATCACCAGAAATACACACATAGGTACTTACATTCATACTGCCGGCTTACACACACCATTCCCATACATCAGGCACCCCGCTATGGGTGGCTGGCTGGTTGGTACCTCCGCGGTATCGTTCGTACAATGGCGCGCACCGAACCCTCCCACAACACGGCTTGTTTCGTACCCTCGACCCACCGGTAAGTGAAGCGTTCGTACACAGGTGACGCGCACAATGATATCGTCTTAAACAAACATGGGAAATCTGCCTTAAAGCACTAACACTTATTTCCCCGTTCCCATCGACTGCTACAGAGCACTAGCAAGTCTAATCATCACTGGTATGGGATCTACGAGTCTGTTACTGCTCGTATGCACATTACCCCACGATCCCAGATAAGATCTTCTCTTCACTCGCTGTTCACAATGTCCATTCCCCTCCAAGCGACGACTACGGCCGGATTCTGTGACGACCGCTGTAGTAGATTGAAGCAGGAGTTGAAACAGCTGAGTTGTTGAACCACCACGACGCAATATACTCAATTTGGCCGAATTGAGCATAGGAGCGTCTTGACAGGGTGATGGTTCTGTCCAGAATGACGCTCACACCGTCGATTCCCGCGTATTCCTCGGAATAACCAATGAGAGGAAGGCATACTGGGGCCTACCCCTCTCCTCCAATCAGCGACGGTGTAGCATAGCCCCTAGGGCAACTCCAAGATGGCCGACCAACATGGCGGCTCAAGATGTTTACTAAGATGGCGTCTGTTTCCATGGCGACGCCTCAAGTGGCTCGCGCGCGGGGTGGCCCGCAGCTACCCACGCCAGGCCTAACTGTTTTCCCGCGCAAACTAGAGTCTCGCCCTAGCTATACAATGAGAGATGCTATCGGCTCTATCTCTGTCCACAGACATGCTACCACGGCCACGGTAACATTTCTGGACTGCTGATGACTGGGGCTCTCACGTAAGCCCAAACACTAGATGTTTCGGTTGCTGGTTACCAAAGTTAAGTCCGCACACTTAACAAGTGCACTTAACAAGTGTACTGGCCTCCCACAGGCATAAGAGCACTATTGTAAGTGAGCTGGTGAACCATCCCCTCACATCAACCCCCCACTAAAAGATAAAATTTCCCGGAGGAAAATTTCATCTAAATCACCAGCCACTTACACTTTTGCTCTTAAGTGCATGGCGGCTGGGTGGTGGTGGTGATTCATCCGTTTTCTGTTGACGTCGGTAGCTCGCGGGACAAGATGTGACGTCACTGGCTCGTCCAGGGTGGTACTTCCTGACCGTAGTGCGGTCGTGCTCAGGTTCTGGGTCCAGGTTAAGCCGGCTCAACGCCTCGCAGCTTCCTTTCGTCAGTCCCTCACACTCTCGCCCCACAGGTCTGTGTCATACTGGACACAATGGATAGCACTATGGGATGGGCTTACCAATGAAGTACAGACTCCACACCTTCCCTACTCTACCGACACAATTCCGACAGTTAGCAGACTGTCGTGACTTCCAGGTGACAGGGTCTTTCTTCCTGTCTGACTGTCACTCTCAGACCGGGTTGCTCTACCGACTGAGTTGACTGGACTGAGGCCTCTTCAGCAGCTGTCAAACCTCGCCCCTCACTGAGTACTGAGTCACTGACCTGCTCGTTCTTCAATCTCTCAGCGACCGTTCGTTTGTCTGAACGATCTTCCAACAGCCTGAAAGATTGGTCCAAAATATCCACTTCACTTGTGGGAACCACAGCTACCTTAGCCTCACCACTGGCAACATCTAGCAGACGTTTACCTTCCTGAGTGGTGTTAACCCTCGCGGGTCTGGCTGGTGGACAGGTCGTGGCGGGATCAGCTGATCGGGGCCACACCCGTCTCACTGGGCTCACCCCCGTTTTCTGTGAAATGAAAGAAGGAAAATTGCTCTTTTTTCCTTTTACCTCATGCACCTGATCTTTCGCCTGACAAGAGGCGACCTTGACTTCCTCAGCTGGCGGCCGTGTGACATCGCCGTCAGCTGGTGAGACCCATCTGAGTCCCTCTGAGTCAGTTCTCGTTTTCTGTGCAATAGGGAGAGAAGGATGGATCCGGTTTCCTTTCACCTGCTGCGCCTCTTCTTCTGTCTGGGCGGCGGTGATCTCTGCTCGACCGGCCGGCTGACGCTTGGTGTCAACGCCAGCGGGTTTAACCTTCCTCTCACCTGTTCCTGTTTCCGCTGGGTCATTTCCACAGGACAGACCCACCTGGTTCTCTATACCAGGAGTATTACCTATCAAAAGTCCATACACTGCCTTCCTACTTAGTGCAGCTTTGATCTTACCTTTGATATATGGGGTGTCTACCAACACGGACACTTCTTCCATGTCCTTACCAGTGCCATCTGGGTACTGGACACGGAGATTTCGACCTGTTCTACTCTCAGGCCCAACCAAACTGCTCCTGACCATGTTAACTGTAGCACCCCGGTCTCGAAAGACACTCGTCCATTGCCCATTAACTCTTCCTCTAGTTAACTCGAGTGTGTGTCTTAGGGCATCACCTCCCACGATACTCATGCCTGTAACTTGCACCTTGGTCACCTTCTTAGTCTTACGCCTAGTGTTGCTCGGGCACTTAGCTGCTCGGTGACCTGTCATGCTGCATGTGAAGCACCTGGGTCCCTTAACCTTGGGTTTCTGTTGGTGTCCCTTAGACTTACTTTCCTTAGGTTTGGCTCCTGTACTTGGAGCTTGAGTGAACTGTTCAACCTTTGTCACACATCGATCTAGGTATGCATCCCTAGGATCGATCTTCTCCTCTCTTGGCAATAGAGGAGGTATCTCTACTTCCAGCGCCGGTACCTCTGAGCTTGGCGCGGTAGGAGGGGTTTGACTCCCCGTCCTTGCCTGTGATTGCACTCTTGCAATTTCCAATCTAGTCAATCTCTCGTGGTGGGCATTCCACATGTCGGCCACAAATTTGGCCTTATCCACTCCTTGCAGTTCCATAGCATCAGCTTGAGCTGCAAGGTACTGTAAAGTGAATTCCTCCTGGGGTTGTTCAGTCCCCATCCTGTGCAAATGTTCTGGTATCCGATTGACTTCATATGAAACGTTTCTGTGGCCCAAGGAATCAGTCCTTAGCCTAGGCTGGGGTCGCGACTCCCCTTCCTTCTCCTGGGGTGGACTCAATCCCACACCCCCTGACATACCGACTATACCACGGTCGGCTAGGGGAACTCCCTTGTCCCCTAGATCACTTCTGTTTGCTCTTTCTAGAAGTACACGCTGTACATAGGCATTATGGTCCTCAACATACTGCCGACATTCCTCATCTGTGCGAATGTCTCTATCCTTTGGCAGCACGCCATACCTAGCTGCATACAGATACATGTACTTAAACCTATAATCCTCATCCATTCTGTGTGTGTGGTGTGTGTGTACCTAATCCTGCTAACCGACAACAAACACACCCACAACAATATTGTTCTGCAATGTTCTGCACACCTTTCTTCCTAGGTTTCTCGACTTGATGAGTCTTACTTTCTGAGTATGAATCAAAAGTCTACGGCCCCACGTTGGGCGCCACGTTGTGAGAGTTTTGGTGCTGACATAAGTAAGTGGAATAAATGAAATTTGGTATAAGGAATTGAGCTCGGAAAATTTCTAAGAATTTTCTTTATTCTTTAACCATTATTCCTGTCGTGATATTCAACTAGGTCGCCTGAGGAAGGACTTGCTTAGCTAACACACCAGTGTAGTAAGCAGCTCATTCCTCACTTTGGGACCCTGTACGAACAATTGACTAGGCGCGAGCAAACGCCGAGACCCCAATGAAATTGAAATCCCCTCCACTAGGTCGTCGACCTTCGTAATTCGCCGAAGCGAATCTAACGAGTAGGTCCTGGGCTCTCACAACAATAATTTATTGTTGTGTAGTGCCGTATATTTGATCCAAAGCTCAGAAATAAGTCTCCAATAGTCGAGTGTGAAGAACATTTGCATAACAATAATAATGTGTGGGGGTGTAACGAAAAGACAGTGTTAACATAACAACTTAGTTTATTCAATAAAGTACTAACTACTACAGCAAAACAAGAGAATGTCAATGACGTTACTCGAAATCCTTCCTGTGACACTAAAATGACAGCTAGACACCAGCCCCTCGGACTGCATAATGAACTAACTCGAACATAAGCGTGCCCACAGAGGAATCAACAAGCAAACAAGAACTAACAGATCTATAATCACAATTACAACAAATGACACAGTGAGTTCTGAAACACGTCTCCAGTAACCTCCTAACTGTTCTACGCCTCAGTGCAGTCTACACCTGCAATAGCGGTTGCAATGCAATCAAATCAGTAGCCTTTCAATGACATCAATAACTAATGGGTTCACTGGCAACTCCAGCACCCTTCCTCAAATTAATCTTTACGTTAACACTTCGTCCCACGGACGATCAACAATCAATACAATTGATTTACGTTAATAACCAATAACATTTACGTTAATTTAATAACTCTTACAACTGTCACTAGTAACGCGGAAATTACACAACACTCTACCCGTCGAGCATTCAGTGAGAAAATCCCATTAATCCCTGTACTACCAGACAGCTGATTAATCTCTTTACTAGTTACGTTAATTTACGTTAATCGGTTACTAATCACTCAGCGATGGTAAACTCTGATTTACAATGTCCAAAGTGCTAAGAGAACGGTAATCACTCGTGATTACCTTTAGAG
This sequence comes from Procambarus virginalis, assembly GCA_020271785.1. NCBI lineage: Eukaryota > Metazoa > Arthropoda > Malacostraca > Decapoda > Cambaridae > Procambarus > Procambarus virginalis. The sequence continues at coordinate 35,781 of WNGS01166030.1, read as the reverse complement.
TAATTAATTACTATCCTCAAGATCAATAATTAAACAGTTAAATACGCAACCTTTCACACTGGCTCAGCAATTTACATTAAGGTATGAATTCCGTCTGAGCCTTCCATACTCAGACCAATTCAGGTGGCTAATAACAGTAATTAGGCACCACGTTTACGTTATTCTAAATGACGTTACTCTTCCCACGAGTCAATCAAGTGCCGGTACTTCCGGACATAAATAACGACGTTACGTTAATGGAACAATGTAGCCTTCGTGTGAGTCGATCAACAAGGATCGAGATTAATCACTTTGACTTCCTGAAACACGTCAATTACCCGGCCCACTGACCGTTAATTACGACAGACAATACTCTAATTCTTATCTGGCTGGTGGCTAGGCTCCTTGAGACTACCGTAGCTGCTTGCAGGAAAGTAAATTAACCCAAACGTATTCTACGTTACTCATATTGTAAAAGAACAAATTCTCTTAAGCAATGGGCGTTCCCTCGGTTACGTTATATTAATTGCCTCGCAATCACCTCACTGAATACTGGACTTCGATGTCCTACCAGATAAACAGGAGAATATATGTATATCCAAGTACTCGTCTACAGCCGAGTTCACCCACGACAATGTCAAATCACACTAACAAATCACAGTGATTTACGTTACAATCCGGTTGCAATGACAATACTGCAGAACCTAGTAAAATAACATACAGGACATGAACCCTCTAGAACACTGCCCCCACAATGACTTTACTGAACTGCAGTTACCCACGGTGATTGCTCAACTCTAGCAACAATCACTAACAATGACAACCCCTTTGCAACAACACACACTGCAAGTACTCTAATTTCCAAGTATTAGAATACTGCTCAACACTTACTTATTTACTGTTGCAAATGACCCCAGTGCTCTCAATAACCCCTAGAACATAGGTCCCAAATTTGCAATAACCACACAGTAAATAACACAATAACACTGGGCACCGTGACACTACGATTATATATATATATATACAATTACTGCTGACACATGTAGCCTACAGCTATCAAACGTTATTGGGAACACTAAGGAGATCTCGCACTCCTAAATCACATGGGTGAGTGATTTATCGATCACGCATGCCGAATAAACACTCCCGAGTTTTACGTTACTCGACAGAGCGAGGGCTGTCACTCCCGACAGCCTCGTCACTCACCAAATTCTACCAAAATTACGTTAATACTGCAACCACAATATGTATATATAATCACACTTCTCACGGCCCCTGGGAACAATACAAATTAATTAATTAACCACACTGTGGGCCACTCCACAATAATCATGCCAGGAATCACTGACGTTACCACATACCTGAGCGCTCAGTGTTGAAATTCCACACCTGCAAGACTACACATGAAATGATATCACTCCGTCCCACGGACGATCAAGAATGAATAATTACCACAATGGAATAATATAATTATTACATGGACATCCTCTCAGTCCTTGGCTAATCTATGTATATACTCTGTTCCCGTGTGTACCCACACACACACACACTCTGTACGTCTGTGCTCACAAGACGTACGTCCCTCAGGACTGACGAGATGACAACAAGGGTGATTATCTCCTCGTCCACACTTCACTTCACCTACAGGTGCTGCGTGACAATGCGACGGAACACTTGACCTCGAATTCAAGCTTTAGAGACTACTAATCACCAGAAATACACACATAGGTACTTACATTCATACTGCCGGCTTACACACACCATTCCCATACATCAGGCACCCCGCTATGGGTGGCTGGCTGGTTGGTACCTCCGCGGTATCGTTCGTACAATGGCGCGCACCGAACCCTCCCACAACACGGCTTGTTTCGTACCCTCGACCCACCGGTAAGTGAAGCGTTCGTACACAGGTGACGCGCACAATGATATCGTCTTAAACAAACATGGGAAATCTGCCTTAAAGCACTAACACTTATTTCCCCGTTCCCATCGACTGCTACAGAGCACTAGCAAGTCTAATCATCACTGGTATGGGATCTACGAGTCTGTTACTGCTCGTATGCACGTTACCCCACGATCCCAGACCGATCACAAGATCTCTCTACCCACTGTACACTGTCTTTTCCCCTCCAAGCGACGACTTCGGCCGGATTCTGTGACGACCGCTGTCGTAGATGAAGCAGGAGGTGCAGCAGCTGAGTAGTTAATTAAGCCACCCCGACGCCTATACTCAATTTGGCCAATGAGCATAGGAGCGTCTTGACAGGGTGATGGCTCCTCCAGAATGACGCTCACACCGTCGATTCCCGCGTATTCCTCGGAATAACCAATGAGAGGAAGGCATACTGGGGCCTACCCCTCTCCTCCAATCAGCGACGGTGTAGCATAGCCCCTAGGGCAACTCCAAGATGGCCGACCAACATGGCGGCTCAAGATGTTTACTAAGATGGCGTCTGTTTCCATGGCGACGCCTCAAGTGGCTCGCGCGCGGGTGGCCCGCAGCTACCCACGCCAGGCCTAACTGTTTTCCCGCGCAAACTAGAGTCTCGCCCTAGCTATACAATGAGAGATGCTATCGGCTCTATCTCTGTCCACAGACATGCTACCACGGCCACGGTAACATTTCTGGACTGCTGGTGACTGGGGCTCTCACGTAAGCCCAAACACTAGATGTTTCGGTTGCTGGTTACCAAAGTTAAGTCCGCACACTTAACAAGTGCACTTAACAAGTGTACTGGCCTCCCACAGGCATAAGAGCACTATTGTAAGTGAGCTGGTGAACCATCCCCTCACACGGCGATTGGTCCATTTGCTCAAACGTCCCTGCAGTTTTCAAAATGTACCAAACATCCCAAATTCGATCCTTGAGCCATATTTTGGAACCAAATTCTGGCTCTCTGCACGTATTCGCTGTTTGAAATTACGACTTTTTTATACAGAAAATATGCCAATTACTGAAACCGGCGATGGATCACATTTTGCCCAAATCCTCCCTGCAGTTTTCAAAATATGCCAAACATTCCAAATTCGACGCTTGAGCCATATTTTGGAGCCAAATTCGAGCTCTCTGCACGTATTTGCAGTTTGAAATTACGAATTTGTATACCGAAAATAGGCCAATTACTGAAACCGGCGATGGATCACATTTTGCCCAAACCCTCCCTGCAGTTTTCAAAATATCCCAAACATTCCAAATTCGACGCTTGAGCCATATTTTGGAGTCAAATTCTGGCTCTCTGCACATATTTGCAGTTTGAAATTACGAGTTTTGTACCGAAAATATGCCAATTACTGAAAGCGGCGATGGTGTTTCACATTTTGCTAAAACCCACACTGCAGTTTTGAAAATATGCCTAACATCCCAAATTCGACGCTTGACCCATATTTTGGAGCCAAATTCTGGCTCTCTGTACGTATTCGCAGTTTGAAATTACGACATATTATACCGAAAATATGACAATTACTGAGAGCGGCGATGGGTCACATTTTGGCCATTCCCCCTGCAGTTTTCAAAATGTCCCAAACATCCCAAATTCGACCCTTGAGCCATATTTTGGAACCAATTTCTGGCTCTCTGCTAGTATTAGCAGTTCGAAATTACGACTTCTTATACCGAAAATATGCCAAATACTGAAAGCGGCGATGGGTCACATTTTGCCCAAACCCCACCTGCTTTTTTCAAAATATCCCATAGATACCAAATTTCGAACCTTGAGCCTATTTGGATCAAATTCTGGCTCCCTGCACGTATTCGCTGTTTGAAATTACGACTTTCCTATACCCAAAATATGCCAATTTCTGGCATATTTGAAAATATACAATTGAATTACGAATTGTATACCGAAAATAGGCCAATTACTGAAAGCGGCGATGGGTCAAATTTTGCCTAATCCTCCCTGCAGTTTTCAAAATATCCCAAACATTCCAATTCGACGTTGAGCAATATTTGGGAGCCAAATTTTCGCTTCTGCACGTATTCGCAGTTTGAAATTAGAATTTTTATACAGAAAATATGACAATTTCTGAAAGCGGCGATGGATCACATTTTCCCCCAACCTTCCCTGCAGTTTTTAAAATATCTCAAACATCCCAATTCGATGATTGAGCCATATTTTGGAGTCAAATTCTGGCTCTCTGCACGTATTTGCAGTTTGAAATTACGACTTTTTAAACCGAATATATGCCAATTACTGGGAGCAGTGATGGCTCACATTTTGACCAACCCACACTGCAGTTTTCAAAATATCACAAACATCTCAAATTCGACCTTTGAGCCATATATAGGAGCCAAATCTGCTATCTACTACACGTATTCGCAGTTAGAAAATGCGACTTTTTAAAACGAAAATATGCCAATTACTATAGGAGTCAATGGATTTCATTTTGCCCAAACCCTCCCTGCAGTTTTCAAAATCGCACAAACATCCAAATTTCGAGGCTTGATCCATATTTTGGAGCCAAATTCTCTCTCTCTGCACGTTTTTCGCAGTTTAAAATTACGACTTTTTAAACTAAAATGTGCCAATTCCTGACAGCGGCGATGGGTCACATTATGCCAAACCCCCTGCAGTTTTCAAAATGTCCCAAACTTCTCAAATTCAACCCTTGTGCCATATGTAGGAGCCAAGTTCTGGCTCTCTGCACGTAATCGCAGTTTGTAATTACAACTTTTTATACCCAAAATGCCATTACTGGGAGCAGCGATTGGTCACATTTCCCCCCCCCCTGCAGTTTTCAAAGTATCACAAACATCTCAAATTCGACCTTGAGCCATATGTAGGAGCCAAATTGGGCTCTCTGCACGTAATCGCTGTTTGAAATTACAACTTTTTATACCCAATATGCCAATTACTGAAAGCGGCGATGGGTCACATTTTGCCCAAACCCTCCCTGCAGTTTTCAAAATATCCCAAACATCCAAATTCGACACTTGAGCAATAATTTGGAGCCAATTCTCGCTCTCTTCATATTCGCAGTTTGAATTACGACTTTTTAACCGAATATATGCCAATTACTTTGTGCAGCGATGAGCCACATTTTTTCCAACCCCCCACCCCCTCCAGTTTTCATAATATCCTAAACATCCCAAATTCTCGCTCTCTGCAAGTATTCGCAGTTTGAAATTACGAGTTTTTAAACCGAATATATGCCAATTACTTGGTGCGGCGATGGGTCACATTTTTCCCAAACCCCCCCCCCCTCCAGTTTTCAAAATATCCTAAACATACCAAATTCGACCCTTGAGCCATATTTTGGAGTCAAATTTTGGCTCTAAACACGTATTCGCAGTTTGAAATTACGTCTTTTTATACAGAAAGTATGCCAATTTCTGAAAGCGGCGATGGATCACATTTAGCCAAAACCCTCACTGCAGTTTTTAAAAAATCCCAAACATCCCAAATTCGACGCTTTAGCTATATTTTAGAGGCAAATTCTGGCTCTCTGCACGTATTCGCAGTTTGAAATTATGACTTTTTATACCGAAAATATGCCTATTACTGAGAGCAGCGATGGGTAATATTTTCCCCAAAACCACCCTGCAGTCTTCAAAATATCCCAAACATCCCAAATTCTACTCTTGAGCCATATTTTGGAGCCAAATTCTGGCTCTCTGCACGTATTCGCAGTTCGAAATTGCGACTTTTTATACCGAAAATATGCCAATTACTGAAAGCGGCGATGGATTACATTTTGCCCAAACCCTCCCAGCAGTTTTCAAAATATCCCAAACATCCCAAATTCGACGCTTCATCCATATTTTGGAGCCAAATTCTGGCTCTCTGCACGTATTCGCAGTTTGAAATTACGAATTATTACCGAAAATATGCCAATTACTGAGATCGTAGATAGGTCACATTTTGCCCAAACCCACCCTGCAGTTTTGAAAATATCCCAAACATCTAAATACGACGCTTGAGCAATATTTTTGAGCAAAAATTCTCGCTCTCTGCACGTATTCGCGGTATGAAATTACGACTTTTTATACCGAAAATATGCCAATTACTGGCAACAGCGATTGGTCACATTTTGCCCAAACCCTCCCTGCAGTTTTTAAAATATCCCAAACATCCCAAATTCGACACTTGAGCAATTTTTTGGAGCCAAATTCTCGCTTTCGTCACGTATTCGCAGTTTCAAATTACTACTTTTTATACTGAATATATGCCAATTACTGGGAGCAGCGATTGGTCACATTTTGCCCAAACCCTCCCTGCAGTTTTCAAAATATCCCAAACATCCAAATTTCGAGGCTTGATCCATATTTTGGAGCCAAATTCTCGCTCTCTGCACGTATTCGCAGTTTAAAATTACGACTTTTTAAACTAAAAATATGCCAATTACTGACAGCGGGGGATGGGTCACATTATGCCCAAACCCCCCCTGCAGTTTTCAAAATATCCCAAACTTCCCAAATTCTACCCTTGAGCCATATGTAGGAGCCAAATTCTGGCTCTCTGCACGTAACCGCAGTTTGAAATTTCAACATTTTATACCCAAAATATACTAGTTACTGAAAGCGGCGATGGGTCACATTTTGCCTAAACCCTCCCTGCAGTTTTCAAAATATCCAAAACATCCCAAATTCGATACTTGAGGAATAATTTGGAGCCAAATTCTCGCTCTCTGCAAGTATTCGCAGTTTGAAATTACGACTTTTTAATCCGAATATATGCCAATTACTTGGTGCGGCGATGGGTCACATTTTTCCCAAACCCCCCCTTGCAGTTTTCAAAATATCCTAAACATCCCAAATTCGACCCTTGAGCCATCTTTTGGAGTCAAATTTTTGCCCTAAACACGTATTCGCAGTTTGAAATTACGACTTTTTATACAGAAAATATGCCAATTTCTTAAAGCGGCGATGGATCACATTTAGCCCAAACCCTCCCTGCAGTTTTTAAAATATCCCAAACATCCCAAATTCGACGCTTTTGCCATATTTTAGAAGCAAATTCTGGCTCTCTGCACGTATTCGCAGTTTGAAATTACGACTTTTTATAACGAAAATATGCCTATTACTGGGAGTAGCGATGGGTCACATTTTGCACAAACCCACCCTTCAGTTTTCAAAATATCCCAAACATCCCAAATTCGACTCTTGAGCCATATTTTGGAGCCAAATTCTGGCTCTCTGCACGTATTCGCAGTTTGAAATTGCGACTTTCTATACGGAAAATATGCCAATTACTGAAAGCGGCGATGGATTACATTTTACCCAAACCCTCCCAGCAGTTTTCAAAATATCCCAAACATCCCAAATTCGACGCTTCATCCATATTTTGGAGCCAAATTCTGGCTCTCTGCACGTATTCGCAGTTTTAAATTACGAATTATTACCGAAAATATGCCTATTACTGAGATCGTCGATGGGTCACATTTTACCCAAACCCACCCTGCAGTTTTTAAAATATCCCAAACATCTAAATACGACGCTTGAGCAATATTTTTGAGCAAAATTTCTCGCTCTCTGCACGTATTCCCAGTTTGAAATTACGACTTTTTATACCGAATATATGCCAATTACTGGGAGCAGCGATGGGTCACACTTTGCCCAACCCCCCCCCCTGCAGTTTTCAAAGTATCATTAATATCCCAAAGTCGACGCTTGTGCCATATTTTGGTGCCAAATTCTGGCTCTCTGCACGTATTCCCAGTTTGAAATTACGGCTTTTTATACCGAATATATGCCAATTACTGCTAGCAGCGATGGGGTCAAACTTTGCCAAACCCCCCCCCCCTGCAGTTTTCAAAATATCACAAACATCTCAAATTCGACCCTTGAGCCATATGTAGGAGCCAAATTCTGGCTCTCTGCACGTAATCGCAGTTTGAAATTACAACTTTATATACCCAAAATATGCCAATTACTGAAAGCGGCGATGGGTCACATTTTGCCCAAACCCTCCCTGCAGTTTTCAAAATATCCCAAACATCCCAAATTCGACACTTGAGCAATATTTTGGAGCCAAATTCTCGCTCTCTTCACGTATGCGCAGTTTCAAATTACTACTTTTTAAACTGAATATATGCCAATTACTGGGAGCAGCGATGTGTCACATTTTGCCCAAATTCCCCCTGCAGTTTTTAAAATATCACAAAAATCCCAAATTCGAAGCTTGAGCCATATTTTGAAGCCAAATTCTGGCTCTCTATTCGAATTCGCTGTTTGAAATTACGACTTTTTATACAGAAAATATGCCAATTACTGAAAGCAGCGATGGATCACATTTTGCCCAAACCCTTCCTGCAGTTTTTAAAATATCCCAAACATCCCAAATTCGACGCTTTAGCCATATTTTGGAGTCAAATTCTGGCTCTCTGCACGTTTTCGCTGTTTGAAAATACGACTTTTTATCCCCAAAATATGCCAATTACTGAAAGCGGCGATGGGTCACATTTTGCCTGAACACTCCCTGCAGTTTTCAAAATATCACAAACATCCCAAATTCGACACATGAGCAATAATTTGGAGCCAAATTCTCGCTCTCTGCAAGTATTCGCAGTTTGAAATTACGACTTTTTAAACCGAATATATGCCAATTACTTGGTGCGGCGATAAAATGTGATAAATTAAGGTACGGTAACCATAGGCATTTTACACAATAATTTGCCACTGTTTGCTAAGAAATATTTCTAAAGATCATCTAAGTTTCTAATAAGTATTCTTTTTCCTAACATACAAGTCAATCACACAGTACCTAACCTCAGTCAGAAACACTTTTCTTACTATATCTCGCAACGTCTTTTGCATATATATCCTATCTTAAAAAAATAACAATTTAAATTCATAACTGGCAAGACCCCTCCCCCCAAAGCCTTCAAGGCCACCAAACATCATTCCTTTCCCTTAACCTCTCCCAAATTATCTTTTGCACCAATACACAACCTAGGGGGCTTTATAGCTGAGTGGACGTCGCTCTCGACTCGTAATCCTAGCTCATTCGATCCCCCGGTGATGGCACAAACGGAAATCAGCAGAGTTTCTATCATTCTGATGCCCCTGTTACCTAGCAGTAAATATGTACCTGGGCGTTAGACAGCTGTTACGGACTGCTTCCTGGGTGTGTGTGTGTGTGGATATTTTTTATTACTTAGTAATAATTGATTGATTGACAGTTGAGAGGCGGGCCGAAAGAACAGAGCTCAACCCTTGCAAGCACAACTAGGTGAACACAACTAGATAAATACTAACCAACCACGATCTCGTACAATCCACTACACACGCAACCCCCCCCCCCAACTCCCTAAATCACTATACCTAAGTCATTAAAAATTTAAAACAAATCAATCATTACACCAAAAACACTAACTATGAATAAAGGCACCAAATTTGAGACATACAGCGACTCCAGCGTGGTCTAGTCGGAAGAGAACGTGTTCTCATCTGGATAGATTGCGATCGAGCCTGTCGGAACGGTTGTGTAACTGCAGGGCACAAATATTTGTGTGTCCCCTCCTGTAGCTGCCACTGTTTCGACAGGTTCCCTGGATAGCTGGAATTGACCTTGCCCTTGGAAAGTGGGGAAGGGGTGAAATTCGTTGGGCCCACGGATGGATACCTTGGATCCATGGAGCTAGGGCAGGTCTAATCACCTGGGATTCGTACCCACGGTGGGAATAAGGGAGGGGATTTGGGGAGTGGTGGGGGGGGGGGAAGGATGGTTCCAGGAACCAAACCTCACAAAAACCCGGACACACACACACACACACACACACACACACATCCTCACCCGAATACTCACAGGGTATTCACACTAACACTCACCCATAGACTGTGCTAAAGGAGACCATCTGAGGGGACAAAGACGGCCTCGTGGACCCACAGGCATAACCGGACACACTCACCCGGACACTCACAGGGGATCTCACACTCACCCGGACACTCACATGGATAAACACACTCACACACACACACACACACATCCATAGACACAAACTGTGATTAGGGAGACCATCTGAGGGGACACTGATGGCCTCCTGGACCCACAGGTATATATATCAAAATTTAAATATACATATATATTTATATATATAACATATTTTTTAAAATAATATATATATATATATATATATATATATATATATATATATATATATATATATATATATATATATATATATATATATATATATATGTTGTACCTAGTATATATGTTGTACCTAGTACCTAGTTGTATATATTTATATATATGTTGTTGTATCAATTAAGGTTAATTGTAAAATAATGATTGAGATGGCTGAAGACTTTTTCGTAATCAGAAAAATCCTAAATTAAACACATAAAGTAGATTATTGGTCCTGATTTAAGTTAAAGGAAAAGGTGCAAAGGTGGTGGGGGGGACTGGATTTAGAGGTCGGTAGAAGAGAGGGAACAGAGTGAGCGGTGCGGGTGAAAAAGGGATGAAGATGGGGGAACAGGGGGTGCGGTACAAATGAAACAGGGAGGAAGAGGGGGAACAGGGGGAGTGATGCAGGTGAAACAGGGATAAAGATGGAGGAACAGGGGGAAAGGTTTAGGTAAAACAGAGATTAAGATCGAGGAACAGGGGGAGTGGTGCAGGTGAAACAGGGATGAAGCGGGGGGAACACGGGGGAGTGGTGCAGGTGAAGTAGGGATGAAGAGGGGGAACAGGGGGAGAGGTGCAGGTGAAAGAGGGAAGAAGAGGAGGGAACAGGGGAAGTGGTGTAGGTGAAAGAGGGATGATGAAGGGGGAACAGGGGGAGTGGTGCAGGTGAAACAGGGATGAAAAGGGCGGAACAGGGGGGAACAGGGGGGGGGGGTTCATGTGAAAGAGGGATGAAGATGGGGGAACAAGGGGTGTGGTGCAGGTGAAACAGGGGTGAGGAGGGGGAACAGGGGGGTGTCATGCAGGTGAAACAGGTATGAAGAATGGGATCAGGTGGGGAATCGTGCAGGTGAAACAGGGATGAAGAGGGGGAACAGGTGGGGGGGGGGTTGGCGGTGAAAAGGGGATGAAGAGAGGGGACAGGGGAAGTGGTGCAGGTGGAATGGGGATGAAGAAGGGGGAACAGTCGGAGTGGTGCAGGTGAAAGAGGGATGAAGAGGGAGTGAAGGAGGTGAATGGGGGGGAGGAGAGTGTGATGTAGGAGGGAGGACGATGGGAAGTAGTCTTCCCTCCCTGGCGGCGGGAGGGAAGACTACGAGATGGGTAAGAAGGGAAGGAGAGTGAATGAAGGGAAGGACAAGCAGCGGGAGAGAGGGAGGGAGGGAAGAAAGTGGGAAGGGCGATAGTGAGAAGCGGCGGAAGTAGTGAGAGCGAAGGGAAGGAACTACGGCGAGAGGGAAGACGATGGGAAGGGCGGAATGGGAAAGCAGCGATGGGTCACATTTTGCCCAAACCCCCCCTGTAGTTTTCAAAATAACCCAAACATCCTAAACTCGACCCTTGAGCCACATTTTCGAGACATATTCTGGCTCTCTGCACGTATTCGCAGTTTGAAAGTACGATTTTTTTATACCGAAAATATGCCAATTACTGAAAGCGGCGAGGGATCGCATTTTGCCCAAACCCTCCCTGCAGTTTTCAAAATATCCCAAACATCTCAAATTCGACGCATGAGCCATATTTTGGAGCCAAATTCTGGCTCTCAGCACGTATTCGCAGTTTGAAAATGCGATTTTTTTTTTCAAAAATACGCCAATTACTGAGAGCGGCAATGAGTCACACTTTGCCCAAACCCCCCTGCAGTTTTCAAAATATCTGAAACATACCAAGTTCGACGCTAGAGCCATATTTTGGACCCAAATTCTGGCTCTCAGCACGTATTCGCAGTTTGAAATTACGAATTTTTATACCGAAAATACGCCAATTATTTAGAGCGGCAATGGGTCTTATTTTGACCAAACCCCCTTGCAGTTCTCAAAATATCCTAAACATCCCAAATTCGACCCTTGAGCCACATTTTGGAGCCAAATTCTGGCTCTCTGCACGTATTCGCAGTTTGAAATTACGAATTTTTATACCGAAAATATGCTAATTAGTGAAGGCGGCGATGAATCACATTTTACCCAAACCCTCCCTGCTGTTTTCAAAATATCTCAAACATTCCAAATTCGACGCTTGAGCCATATTTTGGAGCAATATTCTGGCTCTCTGCACGTATTCGTAGTTTGAAACTACGAATTTATATACCGAAAATATGCCAAATACTGAAAGCGGCGATGGGTCACATTTTGCCAAAACGCACCCTGGAGTTTTCAAAATGTCCCAAACTTCCTAAATTCAACTATTGAGGCCTATTTTGGAGCCAAATTCTTGTTCTCTGCTTGTATTTCGCAGTTTGAAATTACGAATTTTTATACCAAAAATATGCCAATTACTGAGAGAGGCGATGAATCACCTTTTGACCAAACCTTCAATGCATTTTTCAAAATATCCCAAACATCCTAAATTTGACGCTTGAGTCATATTTTGGAGCCAAATCCTGGCTCTCTGTACGTATTCGCAGTTTGAAATTTCGACTTTTTAGACCGAAAGTATGCCAATTACTGAAAGCGGCGACGATGAATCACATTTTGCCGAAACCCCCTGCAGTTTTTAATTATATCACAAACATCGCAAATTCGACCCTTGAGACATATTTCGGAGCCAAATTCTGGGTCTCTGCAAGTATTCGCAGTTTGAAATTACGAATTTTTATACCGAAAATATGCCAATTACTGAGAGCGGCGATGCGTCACATTTTGCCCAAACCCCCCCTGCAGTTTTCAAAATTTCCAAAACATCCCAAATTCGACGCGTGAGCCGTATTTTGGTGCCAAATTCTAGCACTCTGCACGTATTCACAGTTTGAAATTACGACTTTTTATACCAAAAATATGCCAATATTTTCGGCGAAAGCGGCGATGGATCACATTTTGCCCAAACCCACCCTGCAGTTTTGAAAATGTCCCAAACATCCCAAATTCGACCCTTGAGCCATATTTTGGAACCAAATTCTGGCTCTCTACACGTATTCGCTGTTTGAAATTACGACTTTTTTTATACAGAAAATATGCCAATTACTGAAAGCGGCGATGGATCACATTTTGCCCAAACCCTCCCTGCAGTTTTTTATTTATCCAAAACATCCCAAATTCGACGCTTGAGCCATATTTTGGAGCCAAATTCTGGCTCTCTGCACGTATTCGCAGTTTGAAATTACGACTTTTTATACCGAAAATATGCCAATTACTGAAAGCAGCGATGGATCGCATTTTGCCCAAACCCTCCATGCAATTTTCAAAATATCTGAAGCATCTCAAATTCGACGCTTGAGCCACATTTTGGAGCCAAATTCTGGCTCTCAGCACGTATTCGCAGTTTGAAATTACGAATTTTTATACCGAAAATATGACAATTACTGAGAGCGGCGATGGGTCTCATTTCGCCCAAACCCCCATGCAGTTTTCAAAATATCCCAAAACTCCCAAATTCGACCCTTGAGCCATATTTTGGAGCTAAATTCTGGCTCTCTACACGTATTCGCAGTTATAAATTACGACTTTTTATACTGAAAATATGCCAAATACTGAGAGCAGCGATGGATCACATTTTGCCCAAACCCCCCCTGCAGTTTTCAAAATATTCTAAACATCCCAAATTTGACCCTTAGCCATATTTTGGAGCCAAATTCTGGCTCTCTGCACGTATTCGCAGTTTGAAATTACGAATTTTTATACCGAAAATATGCCAATTAGTGAAGCGGCGATGAATCACATTTTACCCAAACCCTCCTGCAGTTTTCAAAATATTTAAACATCTCAAATTCGACCCTTGAGCCATATTTTGGAGCAAATTCTGGCTCTCTGCACGTATTCGCAGTTTGAAATTGTGACTTTTTATACCGAAATATGCCAATTACTGAAAGCGAGATTGGTCACATTTTCACAAACCCCCCCTGCAGTTTTCAAAATATTCTAAGCATCCCAATTTGACCCTTAACCATATTTTGGAGCCAAATTCTGGCTCTCTGCATGTATTCGCAGTTTGAAATTACGAATTTTTATACCGAAAATATGCCAATTATGAAAACAGCGATGGATCACATTTTGCACAATCCCTCCCTGCTGTTTTCAAATTATCTCAAACATTCTAAATTCGACGCTTGAGCCATATTTTGGAGCCAAATTCTGGCTCTCAGCACGTATTCGCAGTTTGAAATTACGAATTTTTATACCGAAAATGTGCCAAATACTGAGAGCGGCGATGGATCACATTTTGCCAAACCCCCCTGCAGTTTTCAAAATATCGCAAACCTCCCAAAACCGACGCTTGAACCATATTTTGGAGCCAAATTCTGGTTCTCTGTACGTATTCGTAGTTTGAATTTACGAATTTTTGTTCCGAAAAAAAAACAATTACTGTGAGCAGCGATGGGTCATATTTTGCCCAAACCCCCACTGCAATTTTCAAAATATCCCAAACATCCCAAATTCGACGCTTGAGGGATGAAGAGGGGTAACAGGGGAGAGGTGCAGGTGAAAGAGGGAAGAAGAGGGGGGACAGGGGAAGTGGTGTAGGTGAAAGAGGGTTGATGAAAGGGGTAACAGGGGGAGTGGTGCAGGTGAAACAGGGATGAAGAGGAGGATCAGGGGGAGTGGTACAGGTGAAACAGAGTGTTACAGGATGAAAAGGGGGGAACAGGGGGGGGGTGCATGTGAAAGAGGGATAAAGATGGGGGAACAAGGGGTGTGGGTGCAGGTGAAACAGGGGTGAGGAGGGGAACAGGGGGGTGTTATGCATGTGAAATAGGTATGAAGAATGGGATCAGGTGGAGAATCGTGCAGGTGAAACAGGGATGAAGAGCGGGAAGAGGTGGGGGGGGGTGGGGGTGGCTGTGAAAGAGGGATGAATAGGGGGAACCGGGGAAGTGGTGCAGGTGAAGGGGATGAAGAGGTATTCGCAGTTTGAGATAACGTCTTTTTATACCCAAAATATGCCAATTACTGAAAGAAGCGATGGGGTCACATTTTGCCCAAATGCTCTCTGCAGTTTTCAAAATATCCCAAACTTCCCAAATTCGATGCTTGAGCGTCGAATTTTGGAGCCAAATTCTCGCTCTCTGCACGTATTCGCAGTTTGATAGCCATATTTTTGAGCCAAATTCTGGCTGTATGTACGTATTCGCAGTTTGAAATTACGACTTTCTATACCGAAAATATGCCAATTACTGAAAGCGGGGATGTATCACATTTTGGCCCAAACCCTCCCAGCAGTTTGCATCATATTTTCGTATATGTAGTGAATTCGTTACTACATGCGAGAATGGGGGCTTACTCCAGCCGTTTTACCCGTTGAAATCCTCCAGTCTCCGGCAATGTTCTGGCACGGAGAAAGCTCCAACGGGTAAACGGCGGGAGTAGCTCTCGCATGTAGAGAACGAATTCATTACATATATTCAATCAACCATTCGTACCTCGTTAAAACAGCGAGTAATAGTTGATCATGAGAGAA
>WNGS01166030.1:0-19344 GCA_020271785.1 Procambarus virginalis | reverse complement strand
TACTGAAAGCGGCGATGGATTACATTTTACCCAAACCCTCCCAGCGTTTTCAAAATATCCCAAACATCCCAAATTCGACGCTTCATCCATATTTTGGAGCGCCAAATTCTGGCTCTCTGCACGTATTCGCAGTTTGAACTTACGAATTATTACCGAAAAATATGCCAATACTGAGATCGTAGATAGGTCACATTTTGCCCAAACCCACCTGCAGTTTTGAAAATATCCCAAACATCTAAATACGACGCTTGAGCAATATTTTTGAGCAAAATTCTCGCTCTCTGCACGTATTCGCGGTATGAAATTACGACTTTTTATACCGAAAATATGCCAATTACTGGCAACAGCGATTGGTCACATTTTGCCCAAACCCTCCCTGCAGTTTTTAAAATATCCCAAACATCCCAAATTCGACACTTGAGCAATTTTTGGAGCCAAATTCTCGCTTTCGTCACGTATTCGCAGTTTCAAATTACTACTTTTTATACTGAATATATGCCAATTACTGGGAGCAGCGATTGGTCACATTTTGCCCAAACCCTCCCTGCAGTTTTCAAAATATCCCAAACATCCAAATTTCGAGGCTTGATCCATATTTTGGAGCCAAATTCTCGCTCTCTGCACGTATTCGCAGTTTTAAAATTACGACTTTTTAAACTAAAAATATGCCAATTACTGACAGCGGGGGATGGGTCACATTATGCCCAAACCCCCCTGCAGTTTTCAAAATATCCCAAACTTCCCAAATTCTACCCTTGAGCCATATGTAGGAGCCAAATTCTGGCTCTCTGCACGTAACCGCAGTTTGAAATTTCAACATTTTATACCCAAAATATACTAGTTACTGAAAGCGGCGATGGGTCACATTTTGCCTAAACCCTCCCTGCAGTTTTCAAAATATCCAAAACATCCCAAATTCGATACTTGAGGAATAATTTGGAGCCAAATTCTCGCTCTCTGCAAGTATTCGCAGTTTGAAATTACGACTTTTTAATCCGAATATATGCCAATTACTTGGTGCGGCGATGGGTCACATTTTTCCCAAACCCCCCCTTGCAGTTTTCAAAATATCCTAAACATCCCAAATTCGACCCTTGAGCCATCTTTTGGAGTCAAATTTTTGCCCTAAACACGTATTCGCAGTTTGAAATTACGACTTTTTATACAGAAAATATGCCAATTTCTTAAAGCGGCGATGGATCACATTTAGCCCAAACCCTCCCTGCAGTTTTTAAAATATCCCAAACATCCCAAATTCGACGCTTTTGCCATATTTTAGAAGCAAATTCTGGCTCTCTGCACGTATTCGCAGTTTGAAATTACGACTTTTTATAACGAAAATATGCCTATTACTGGGAGTAGCGATGGGTCACATTTTGCACAAACCCACCCTTCAGTTTTCAAAATATCCCAAACATCCCAAATTCGACTCTTGAGCCATATTTTGGAGCCAAATTCTGGCTCTCTGCACGTATTCGCAGTTTGAAATTGCGACTTTCTATACGGAAAATATGCCAATTACTGAAAGCGGCGATGGATTACATTTTACCCAAACCCTCCCAGCAGTTTTCAAAATATCCCAAACATCCCAAATTCGACGCTTCATCCATATTTTGGAGCCAAATTCTGGCTCTCTGCACGTATTCGCAGTTTTAAATTACGAATTATTACCGAAAATATGCCTATTACTGAGATCGTCGATGGGTCACATTTTACCCAAACCCACCCTGCAGTTTTTAAAATATCCCAAACATCTAAATACGACGCTTGAGCAATATTTTTGAGCAAAATTTCTCGCTCTCTGCACGTATTCCCAGTTTGAAATTACGACTTTTTATACCGAATATATGCCAATTACTGGGAGCAGCGATGGGTCACACTTTGCCCAACCCCCCCCCCTGCAGTTTTCAAAGTATCATTAATATCCCAAAGTCGACGCTTGTGCCATATTTTGGTGCCAAATTCTGGCTCTCTGCACGTATTCCCAGTTTGAAATTACGGCTTTTTATACCGAATATATGCCAATTACTGCTAGCAGCGATGGGGTCAAACTTTGCCAAACCCCCCCCCCCCTGCAGTTTTCAAAATATCACAAACATCTCAAATTCGACCCTTGAGCCATATGTAGGAGCCAAATTCTGGCTCTCTGCACGTAATCGCAGTTTGAAATTACAACTTTATATACCCAAAATATGCCAATTACTGAAAGCGGCGATGGGTCACATTTTGCCCAAACCCTCCCTGCAGTTTTCAAAATATCCCAAACATCCCAAATTCGACACTTGAGCAATATTTTGGAGCCAAATTCTCGCTCTCTTCACGTATGCGCAGTTTCAAATTACTACTTTTTAAACTGAATATATGCCAATTACTGGGAGCAGCGATGTGTCACATTTTGCCCAAATTCCCCCTGCAGTTTTTAAAATATCACAAAAATCCCAAATTCGAAGCTTGAGCCATATTTTGAAGCCAAATTCTGGCTCTCTATTCGAATTCGCTGTTTGAAATTACGACTTTTTATACAGAAAATATGCCAATTACTGAAAGCAGCGATGGATCACATTTTGCCCAAACCCTTCCTGCAGTTTTTAAAATATCCCAAACATCCCAAATTCGACGCTTTAGCCATATTTTGGAGTCAAATTCTGGCTCTCTGCACGTTTTCGCTGTTTGAAAATACGACTTTTTATCCCCAAAATATGCCAATTACTGAAAGCGGCGATGGGTCACATTTTGCCTGAACACTCCCTGCAGTTTTCAAAATATCACAAACATCCCAAATTCGACACATGAGCAATAATTTGGAGCCAAATTCTCGCTCTCTGCAAGTATTCGCAGTTTGAAATTACGACTTTTTAAACCGAATATATGCCAATTACTTGGTGCGGCGATAAAATGTGATAAATTAAGGTACGGTAACCATAGGCATTTTACACAATAATTTGCCACTGTTTGCTAAGAAATATTTCTAAAGATCATCTAAGTTTCTAATAAGTATTCTTTTTCCTAACATACAAGTCAATCACACAGTACCTAACCTCAGTCAGAAACACTTTTCTTACTATATCTCGCAACGTCTTTTGCATATATATCCTATCTTAAAAAAATAACAATTTAAATTCATAACTGGCAAGACCCCTCCCCCCAAAGCCTTCAAGGCCACCAAACATCATTCCTTTCCCTTAACCTCTCCCAAATTATCTTTTGCACCAATACACAACCTAGGGGCTTTATAGCTGAGTGGACGTCGCTCTCGACTCGTAATCCTAGCTCATTCGATCCCCCGGTGATGGCACAAACGGAAATCAGCAGAGTTTCTATCATTCTGATGCCCCTGTTACCTAGCAGTAAATATGTACCTGGGCGTTAGACAGCTGTTACGGACTGCTTCCTGGGTGTGTGTGTGTGTGGATATTTTTTATTACTTAGTAATAATTGATTGATTGACAGTTGAGAGGCGGGCCGAAAGAACAGAGCTCAACCCTTGCAAGCACAACTAGGTGAACACAACTAGATAAATACTAACCAACCACGATCTCGTACAATCCACTACACACGCAACCCCCCCCCCCCCAACTCCCTAAATCACTATACCTAAGTCATTAAAAATTTAAAACAAATCAATCATTACACCAAAAACACTAACTATGAATAAAGGCACCAAATTTGAGACATACAGCGACTCCAGCGTGGTCTAGTCGGAAGAGAACGTGTTCTCATCTGGATAGATTGCGATCGAGCCTGTCGGAACGGTTGTGTAACTGCAGGGCACAAATATTTGTGTGTCCCCTCCTGTAGCTGCCACTGTTTCGACAGGTTCCCTGGATAGCTGGAATTGACCTTGCCCTTGGAAAGTGGGGAAGGGGTGAAATTCGTTGGGCCCACGGATGGATACCTTGGATCCATGGAGCTAGGGCAGGTCTAATCACCTGGGATTCGTACCCACGGTGGGAATAAGGGAGGGGATTTGGGGAGTGGTGGGGGGGGGGAAGGATGGTTCCAGGAACCCAACCTCACAAAAACCGGACACACACACAACACACACACACACCACACACATCCTCACCCGAATACTCACAGGGTATTCACACTAACACTCACCCATAGACTGTGCTAAAGGAGACCATCTGAGGGGACAAAGACGGCCTCGTGGACCCACAGGCATAACCGGACACACTCACCCGGACACTCACAGGGGATCTCACACTCACCCGGACACTCACATGGATAAACACACTCACACACACACACACACATCCATAGACACAAACTGTGATTAGGGAGACCATCTGAGGGGACACTGATGGCCTCCTGGACCCACAGGTATATATTCAAAATTTAAATATACATATATATTTATATATATAACATATTTTTAAAATAAATATATTATGATATATATATAATATATATATATATATATATATATATATATATTTATATATATGTTGTACCTAGTATATATGTTGTACCTAGTACCTAGTTGTATATATTTATATATATGTTGTTGTATCAATTAAGGTTAATTGTAAAATAATGATTGAGATGGCTGAAGACTTTTTCGTAATCAGAAAAATCCTAAATTAAACACATAAAGTAGATTATTGGTCCTGATTTAAGTTAAAGGAAAAGGTGCAAAGGTGGTGGGGGGGACTGGATTTAGAGGTCGGTAGAAGAGAGGGAACAGAGTGAGCGGTGCGGGTGAAAAAGGGATGAAGATGGGGGAACAGGGGGTGCGGTACAAATGAAACAGGGAGGAAGAGGGGGAACAGGGGGAGTGATGCAGGTGAAACAGGGATAAAGATGGAGGAACAGGGGGAAAGGTTTAGGTAAAACAGAGATTAAGATCGAGGAACAGGGGGAGTGGTGCAGGTGAAACAGGGATTAAGCGGGGGGAACACGGGGGAGTGGTGCAGGTGAAGTAGGGATGAAGAGGGGGAACAGGGGGAGAGGTGCAGGTGAAAGAGGGAAGAAGAGGAGGGAACAGGGGAAGTGGTGTAGGTGAAAGAGGGATGATGAAGGGGGAACAGGGGGAGTGGTGCAGGTGAAACAGGGATGAAGAGGAGGATCAGGGGGAGTGGTGCAGGTGAAACAGGGATGAAAAGGGCGGAACAGGGGGGAACAGGGGGGGGGGGTTCATGTGAAAGAGGGATGAAGATGGGGGAACAAGGGGTGTGGTGCAGGTGAAACAGGGGTGAGGAGGGGGAACAGGGGGGTGTCATGCAGGTGAAACAGGTATGAAGAATGGGATCAGGTGGGGAATCGTGCAGGTGAAACAGGGATGAAGAGGGGGAACAGGTGAGGGGGGGGGGTTGGCGGTGAAAAGGGGATGACGAGAGGGGACAGGGGAAGTGGTGCAGGTGGAATGGGGATGAAGAAGGTGGAACAGTCGGAGTGGTGCAGGTGAAAGAGGGATGAAGAGGGAGTGAAGGAGGTGAATGGGGGGGAGGAGAGTGTGATGTAGGAGGGAGGACGATGGGAAGTAGTCTTCCCTCCCTGGCGGCGGGAGGGAAGACTACGAGATGGGTAAGAAGGGAAGGAGAGTGAATGAAGGGAAGGACAAGCAGCGGGAGAGAGGGAGGGAGGGAAGAAAGTGGGAAGGGCGATAGTGAGAAGCGGCGGAAGTAGTGAGAGCGAAGGGAAGGAACTGCGGCGAGAGGGAAGACGATGGGAAGGGCGGAATGGGATAGCAGCGATGGGTCACATTTTGCCCCCCCCCCCCCCCCCCCTGTAGTTTTCAAAATAACCCAAACATCCTAAACTCGACCCTTGAGCCACATTTTCGAGACATATTCTGGCTCTCTGCACGTATTCGCAGTTTGAAAGTACGATTTTTTTATACCGAAAATATGCCAATTACTGAAAGCGGCGAGGGATCGCATTTTGCCCAAACCCTCCCTGCAGTTTTCAAAATATCCCAAACATCTCAAATTCGACGCATGAGCCATATTTTGGAGCCAAATTCTGGCTCTCAGCACGTATTCGCAGTTTGAAAATGCGATTTTTTTTTCAAAAAATACGCCAATTACTGAGAGCGGCAATGAGTCACACTTTGCCCAAACCCCCCTGCAGTTTTCAAAATATCTGAAACATACCAAGTTCGACGCTAGAGCCATATTTTGGACCCAAATTCTGGCTCTCAGCACGTATTCGCAGTTTGAAATTACAAATTTTTATACCAAAAATACGCCAATTACTGAGAGCAGCAATGGGTCTTATTTTGACCAAACCCCCTTGCAGTTCTCAAAATATCCTAAACATCCCAAATTCGACCCTTGAGCCACATTTTGGAGCCAAATTCTGGCTCTCTGCACGTATTCGCAGTTTGAAATTACGAATTTTTATACCGAAAATATGCTAATTAGTGAAGGCGGCGATGAATCACATTTTACCCAAACCCTCCCTGCTGTTTTCAAAATATCTCAAACATTCCAAATTCGACGCTTGAGCCATATTTTGGAGCAATATTCTGGCTCTCTGCACGTATTCGTAGTTTGAAACTACGAATTTATATACCGAAAATATGCCAAATACTGAAAGCGGCGATGGGTCACATTTTGCCAAAACGCACCCTGGAGTTTTCAAAATGTCCCAAACTTCCTAAATTCAACTATTGAGGCCTATTTTGGAGCCAAATTCTTGTTCTCTGCTTGTATTTCGCAGTTTGAAATTACGAATTTTTATACCAAAAATATGCCAATTACTGAGAGAGGCGATGAATCACCTTTTGACCAAACCTTTAATGCATTTTTCAAAATATCCCAAACATCCTAAATTTGACGCTTGAGTCATATTTTGGAGCCAAATCCTGGCCCTCTGTACGTATTCGCAGTTTGAAATTTCGACTTTTTAGAACGAAAGTATGCCAATTACTGAAAGCGGCGACGATGAATCACATTTTGCCGAAACCCCCCTACAGTTTTTAATTATATCACAAACATCGCAAATTCGACCCTTGAGACATATTTCGGAGCCAAATTCTGGCTCTCTGCAAGTATTCGCAGTTTGAAATTACGAATTTTTATATGCAGAGTTCTGGGGGCGTGAGATGGGAATATTAGATTGACTTAAAACTTAATGCTAGTTATTTAGTCAAGAATGGAATGGAGTAGAACTATCAGGAGAAAACGCCAAGCCATTACGATCATGTAGCACTGGAAAGGAGTCAGGATAAGGATTTGGGAATAGGATGGGAGGAGGGAATGGTGGCCCAACCACTTGGATGGTCGGGGGATTGAATGCCAACCTGCATGAAGTGAGGCCGTCGCTCTACCGTCCAGCCCCAAGTGGTTGGACTATTTATTCGAGTTTTTTTTTATATATTGAAGCGGATATTTTTCTCCCTGATTCTATGTATGACTAACGACCCAGTGCAGGTTTGGAAGGCTTTGGCAAATAAAGCACCGTAAGAGTGTGAGTGTTCAAGTTTATGGGGGACTAAGCATTTTTTTGTGTGAATGTGCAAAAGCCCGTGTTTATTTGTGTAAGTTAAAAAATTGAGTTTTTGTTTGTGTATAAGAGTTTAGCAAGTGTGTTTGTTTAAGTATGTGCGAATTAGTAGAATTGGTGAGGACAGGAGGCCGGTAGCTTGTCAAAAGTCTCTCTCTATTTTGCCCCGATGTGTTTAAGTAAGATTGTGCAACTGTTTTACGTTTAGGGGGGACTAAGTATTTTGCGTGAATGTGAAAGCCCTGGGTTTATTTGTGTAAGTTGAACCAAAAAAAATTTGAGTTTGTGTATGAGTTTTTGTTTTTGCGAGCGAGTTTGTTTAAGCATGTGCTATCATTAAAAACTTCCAAAGTGATGACAGTAATGCCAAAATGAATTCATCTTCTCACTTTTGAAAGGTGGGGGTCTAACATTTTCTAAAACCTTTTGCGCTTGATACACTACCACTGACATAAAAACGGAAACTGATGGATTCGACTTTTAAATTTTTAGGTATGATTACTTTACCTCGAGGTTACCCCGGTCATCGACCAGGCCTTCTGGTTGCGGGACTGATCAACCAGGCTGTTGGACGCGGCTGCTCGCAGCCTGACGTATGAGTCACAGTTATGTTTGCCAGTTATGCCCCTTATGTGTAGCGGGCGCGTGTTGAACAGTCTCGGGCCCCTGATGTTGATAGAGTTTGTGATGTATAAATGATAGCAAAAAGTATTGCATAGCAACAGAAAGCGAAACTACTGTCGCGATACATGAGTTATTGGGCCCCCACCACAAAGGCTAAGCTAATGTGGTGATAAAAAAAAATATAATTTAATACGGAACATTACCATATTCCTAATTTATATTAAATTGCTTAAAACATGTAAAACACTCAACTACTTTCCTTCATAGTATATTTACTAGTGTCAAATTGATATTTGGAGTATCAAACCCAACACAATATGGCTGAGGCCCCACTATTTAGCAGTTAACTTTTATTCTATGAAATAACGCAGCAAATGTCAATGTGTCTAATGTTTATTTCAAAAGATAGACATACATTTGATGCTATTTTTCATATTAAAATATAATTTGAGGCCCGAAAATTACATCTATAAAATCTATAAACAGGTTAGAACATACAAATGCGTGCATGCCTTTTTTCCACTAGTAATCAACTGAATGCCACAGAAAATGGAATCTTTACTTTAGCTACAGAAAACGGAGCAAAACCGAGTGGGGGAGGGGGGACTGGAATAAACAGTTTCCAACCTGACCCTTCTCACATATAAACATGTCTTTATTGACCTCATTTCAAATTATATAGAGTACTGAAAGCTGATTTTCCATAGCAAATATACTAAGGAACTCATTTTACGACTAGAACGCAAACTAGGACCCCTCATTCAGATTAAAAACACGAGAATTATTGACTGAACATTTACCCACCATCAAACACACAGGACTCTTTAAAGCTATTTTAACTTCTTTAAAACCCTAATATGACCCCTCTCATATGCAAATCCTGTTCTATGGTTCGCCCTTCATGTCAATGTACCCCTACAGTATCATGCAAATTCAAGATAAGGCCTACTACACCTAAATATCCAACTTGGTCTTTGTAAGGAATCTTGACCCCCCTTGTATGCTTGACCCCACTGGGGCATTCATAGGTAAGGGGGTCCCTATTGCTGACGTCAGGTCACGTGACACCCCCGCGACAAATAAGGAAAATTTCACCTGATTGGCCCATGACCCGGGACAGAAGGAGAATTTTTCTACTCGGGTCCTGATTGGTCAAGAACATCGCGCCCCCGTTCTCTCCACCCACCTCTGACCATTTACAGAAAATGGAACATATATCTGGGGTAACTGGTGCAAATATGACTCGAGTCTTGTTCTCATTTATTTTTGCCTGATTATTGAAACCTTACCAAATGTGTAGACAAATCCTTTATTTCAGATACACTTCTCGGCAGGAATGAAAAAAAACAGATATATTGTATTTACATAAAAACACACGCACACACATATACTAGCGCTATTAAAGTACTCCAAAAACGTTTATATGCCTTTCACCAGTGTATTTTTTGGTTTGAATCTATTGAACACCAGTCTCCGTGGTGTAGTGGTAAGACACTCGCCTGGCGTTCCGCGAGCGCTATGTCATGGGTTCGTATCCTGGCCGGGGAGGATTTACTGGGCGCAAATCCTTAACTGTAGCCTCTGTTTAACGCAACAGTAAAATGTGTACTTGGATGAAAAAACGATTCATCGCGGCGGGGATCGTATTCCAGGGACCTGCCCGAAACGCTACGCGTACTAGTGGCTGTACAAGAATGTAACAACTCTTGTATATATCTCAAAAAAAAAAAAAAAAAAAAAAAAAAAAAAAAAAAAAAAAACAGGTTAGGATAGAGCACAAGTTTGTCCAGGTACACCCTGGGTGGGCCATGGGGACCCCTAGGGGGGACGGACCACCACCCAACCCCAGCCAGCCAGCCAGGTGCGCGCCAACTGTTCCCTAACCCAACCAACCCACCACCCCCAAAAAAAAGATTTTCACTTTCTGGCCCCAGGGAGTCGAGTCAGCGTGGAAGTCCCAACCGTTTCTGAAAATTTTTTCCCCAAGTGTCTCCTTTTACACTACTGAGGAGGCAACGGCAACTTGTCTGATTAGAGCTAAAACAGCTCTAATGCGGCTGAAACGTCGAAATATGCAATAAAAACAAGGTTTCTCGGCTCATCAATGTCCTACTCGCTACTTTACCGAGATACAAATGGTTGATTGAAAATAATGCATTTAATGTGCATAAGCAATTAAATACGAGTTTGCATCATATATATCGTATATGTAGTGAATTCGTTCACTACATGCGAGAGTGGGGGCTTACTCCCGCCGTTTACCCGTTGGACCTCCTCCAGTCTCCGGCAATGTTCTGGCACAGAGAAAGCTCCAAAGGGTAAACGGCGGGAGTAAGCCCCCGCTCTCGCATGTAGTGAACGAATTCACTACATATATTCAATCAAGCAATCGTACCTAGTTAAAGTAACGAGTAATATATTAATCATGAGAGAAACCCTGTTTTTATTGCATATTTCGACGTTTCAGCCGCATTAGAGCTGATGCGGAGGAGGCAACGAATTCGTTCACTACATGCGAGAGTGGGATTTATTCCCGCCGTTTACCCGTTGGACTTCCTTTAGTCTCCGGCAATGTTCTGGTACAGAGAAAGCTCCAACGGGTAAACGGCGGGAGTAAGCCCATGCTCTCGCATGTAGTGAACGAATTCACTAC
The DNA here is from genome assembly GCA_020271785.1 of Procambarus virginalis. Lineage (NCBI taxonomy): Eukaryota > Metazoa > Arthropoda > Malacostraca > Decapoda > Cambaridae > Procambarus > Procambarus virginalis. Next base: position 8,618 of record WNGS01166030.1, on the reverse strand, counting down.
ATATATTCAATCAACCAATCGTACCTCGTTAAAATAGCGAGTAATATATTGATCATGAGAGAAACCCTTTTCTTTTGCATATTTCGACGTTTCAGCCGCATTAGAGCTGATGCGGTGGAAGCAACGGCAACTTGTCTGATTAGAGCTCTAATCTAATCTTCCCGCTCTAATCCGGCTGACACGTCGAAATATGCAATAAAAACAGGGTTTCTCTCCTATTATATATCTTACTCGCTAATTTAACGAGGTATGAATGGTTGATTGAAAATAATGTACTTAATGTGAATTTGAAAATAATTACGCGTATACATCAGATTTGTCGTATATGTAAAGAATTATTAACAATAAACTGACAATCTGTATCCAAGGAGAAAAACCCTGATTTTATTGCATATTTCGACGTTTCAGCCGCATTAGAGCTGTTTTTGCAGTACATCATCTTTCTGTAACATACACGGAAAATCCGGAACATTTTTGTTAATTCTAATGAAAACACATTGATTTGTGTGATTTGAAAGAATAATGGACTATCTCGTCATTTTTCCCAAGATTTTAATTATTACCAGTTTATTGTTAATAATTCATTACATATGCAACAAATCTGATGTATACGCGTAATTAATTGCATATTCACATTAAATACATTATTTTCAATCAACCATCCGTACCTCGTTAAATTAGCGAGTAAGATATTGATTAGGAGTGAAACTTTGTTTTTATTGCATATTTCGACGTTTCAACCGCATTAGAGCTGATGCGGAGGAGGCAACGGCAACTTGTCTGATTAGAGCAAATGCACATTAAATACATTATTTTCAATCAACCATTTGTATCTCTGTAAAGTAGCGAATAGGACATTGATTAGGAGAGAAACCTTGTTTTTATTGCATATTTCGACGTTTCAGCCACATTAGAGCTGTTTTACCTCTAATCAAACTCCGCCTCAGCTCTAATGCGGCTGAAACGTCGAAATATGCAATAAAAAAGGGTTTCTTTCCTAATCAATATCTTACTCGCTATTGTAACGAGGTACGAATGGTTGATTTAAATAATGTATTTAATGTGAATTTGCAATTAATTACGCGTATACATCAGATTTGTCGCATATGTAATGAATTAATAATAATAAACTGACAATCCGTATCCAAGGAGAGAAACGGTGATTTTGTTGCATATTTCGACGTTTCAGCCGCATTAGAGCTGTTTTTGCAGCTTTCTGTAACATACATAATCTTCTTTCTGTAATATACACTGTAAATCTGGAACATTTTAGTTAATTCTAAAGAAAACACATTGATTTGTGTGATTTAAACTATGGTTAATGGAAATGGACTATCTCGTCGTATTTCCCACGTTTTAAAGGATTGCCAGTTTATTGTTATTAACTTATTACATATGCGACAAATCTATCTCGTCGTTTTTCCCACGTTTTTAAGGATTGACAGTTTATTGTCATTAATTCATTACATATGTGACAAATCTGATGTATACGCGTAATTAATTGCAAATTCACATTAAATACATTTTTTGCAATCAACCATTCGTACCTCGTTACAATAGCGACTAAGATATTGATTAGGAGAGAAAGCCTGTTTTTATTGCATATTTCGTCGTTTCAGCCGTATTATAGCTGTTTTTGCAGTACATCTTCTTTCTGTAACATACACGGAAAATCTGGAACATTTTAGTTAATTCTAATGAAGACACATTGATTTGTGTGATTTGGACGAATAATGGACTATCTCGTCGTTTTTCCCACATTTTTTAAGGATTGCCAGTTTATTGTTATAAATTCATTACTTAAGCGACAAATATGATGCATACGCGTAATTAATTGCAAATTTACATGAAATACTTTACTTTCAATCAACCATTCGTACCTCGTTACAATAGCGACTAAGATATTGATTAGGAGAGAAACCCTGTTTTTATTGCATATTTCGACGTGTCAGCCGCATTAGAGCTGATGCGGAGGAGGCAACAGCAACTTGCCTGATTAGAGCTAAAACCGCTCTAATCCGTCTGAAATGTCGAGATATGCAATAAAAACAGGGTTTCTCTCCTAATCAATATATAACTCGCTAATTTAACGAGGTACGAATGGTTGATTGAAAATAATGTATTTAACGTGAATTTGCAATTAATTACGCGTATTCATTAGATTTGTCGCATATGTAACAAACTAATAACAATAAACTGACAATCCGTATCCAAGGAGAGAAACCATGATTTTATTGCATATTTCGACGTTTCAGCCGCATTAGAGCTGTTTTTGCAGTACATCTTCTTTCTGCAACATACACGAAAAATCTGGAACATTTTAGTTATTTCTAATGAAAACGTATTGATTTGTGTTATTTGAACGAATAATGGACTATCTCGTCTTATTTCCCACGTTTTTAAGGATTGCCAGTTTATTGTTATTAATTCATTACAGTTGCGACAAATCTGATGTATACGCGTAATTAATTGCAAATTAACATTAAATACATTATTTTCAATCAACCATTCGTACCTCGTTACAATAGCGACTAAGATATTGATTAGGAGAGAAACCCTGTTTTTATTGCATATTTCGATGTTTCAGCCGCATTAGAGCTGATGCGGAGGAAGCAACGTCAACTTGTCTGATTAGAGCTAAAACAGCTCTAATGCGGGTGAAACGTCGAAATATGCAATAAAAACAAGGATTCTCTCCTAATCAATATCTTACTCGCTAATTTAACGAGGTACGAATGGTTAGGCTATTAGTTAGGCTATTGTTCAAAATCAACCTCCCCTTGTGTCTACTTTGTGTTAAATTAAGAAATAAATTTGGTTTATATTGAGATAATGTTAAAATATATTCCTACTAAAATTTCCATAATTTGCCAGAATTTCAAGGAAAGGGGGGGGGGATTATAGGCTAGGTTAAGGAAAATTTGATTATTTAATGATAGAGATATGGTGAATCTTATCATGTTTCCTAAGAATATGTGTACAAATGGTGTTCAAATCCATATATATGAGGTTGGGTTGTGTTTGACCTGAGGTAGAAAATACAGGCCATTAAACGCATAGTTAATAGAGGTTGGGTTGGGATGGGTTGGCTATGTCCTAAGCATAAGATACCATATATGGAACCAAGATTTTGGTATTGGGGGGATTGGGCAAGGGCGGATGGGTTGATGCAAAAACATCACTCTCCCCATAAAACGAAGGTGCAACAATCGACGTCAGGTCAAGGCAGGTTAGCTTCGGGGTTGTTGAGTCCATAACCAACATTGACAGGAATATTCGGCAAAGATCCACGCAGGTTAGGGCACAGGGTAGTTGGGTTAATATAAAAACAAACACTTCTAGGAATATAAAATACAATATTTGACAAAGATCCATAACTAAAAAATAAAAAAACCAGCCGAGAATATTGGACTGCATATTGGAAATGCGTCTAAAATTTGCAATATATGGAATAGGTGAAACTTGGGGGACAAATTGGGTATTGTCCGTGCTATGATACGCAAAATCGGGTAAATTTAGTAGAAAAATGTCTTAAATATGAATAAATTGGGGCAAATTAGGTATAAATAGTCTTAAATATGGATATATTTGGTTAAATTTGGTCTTAACCATGTTAGGGTTAGGTCTGGTTTTAGGTTAGGTTTGGTTTGGGTAAGTTAGGTAGGTCCGGTTACGTAAGTTATGTTAGTTTAGCTAGTTAAGTTAGGTTAGGTTAAGTTAAGTTATGTTAGGTTTGGGCAAGTTAGGTTAGGGAGGTTTGGTTAAGTAAGTTATGCTAGGTTAGGCTAATTAATTTAGTTGTGTTAAGTTAGGTTTGGGTACCTTACCTTACCTTGACCTTGATACCTTGAGGTGCTTCCGGGGCTTATCGTCCCCGCGGCCCGGTCATCGACCAGGCCTCCTGGTTGCTGGACTGATCAACCAGGCTGTTGGACGCGGCTGCTCGCAGCCTGACGTATGAGTCGCAGCCTGGTTGATCAGGTATCCTTTGGAGGTGCTTATCCAGTTCTCTCTTGAACACTGTGAGGGGTTTGCCCGTGTTCCTTATGTGTAGTGGAAGCGTGTTGAACAGTCTCGGGCCTCTGATGTTGATAGAGTTCTCTCTCAGAGTACCAGTTGCACCTCTGCTTTTCAACGGGGGTATTCTGCACATCCTGCCATGTCTTCTGGTCTCATGTGATGTTATTTCTGTGTGCAGGTTTGGGACCAGCCCCTCTAATATTTTCCACGTGTAAATTATTATGTATCTCTCCCGCCTGCGCTCAAGGGAATACAGATTTAGGCTCTTAAGTCGGTCCCAATAGTTTAGATGTTTTACCGAGTGGATTCTAGCAGTAAAGGACCTCTGCACGCTCTCCAGGTCAGCAATTTCACCAGCAGTGAAAGGGGCTGTCATTGTGCAGCAGTACTCCACTCTAGAGAGCACAAGCGTTTTGAAAAGTGTCATCATCGGTATAGTATCTCTAGTGTGAAAAGTTCTTGTTATCCAACCTGTCATTTTTCTTGCAGTTGTGACGGCTACTTTATTGTGTTCTTTAAAGGTAAGGTCTTCCGACATGAGTACACCCAGATCCTTTACATTGCCTTTTCGTTCTATGTTATGATTTTCCTGAGTTTTGTACGTGGTTTCCGTTTTTATATTTTCATTTTTTCCATAGCGCATGAGTTGGAACTTGTCTTCGTTAAACACCATATTATTTTCTGTAACCCATAGAAAGACCTGATCTACATCTGACTGGAGGTTCGCCGTGTCCTCTATGTTGCCTACTCTCATGAAGATCCTAGTGTCATCTGCAAAGGATGATACAGTGCTATAGGTTGTGCTCTTGTCTATGTCCGATATGAGGATGAGAAAAAGTACTAGAGCAAGCACAGTACCCTGGGGGACTGAGCTCTTAACGGTTGACGGGTTGGATTTTATTTTGTTGACTATTACACATTGAGTTCTGTTGGTCAGGAAATTGTAGATCCATCTGCCTACTTTTCCGGTAATTCCCTTTGAGCGCATTTTATGGGCAATAACACCATGGTCACATTTATCAAAAGCTTTTGCGAAATCTGTGTAAATTACATCAGCGTTTTGTTTGTCTTCCATAGCATCTAATGCCATATCATAGTGGTCCAGCAACTGCGACAGGCAAGAGCGCCCTGTTCTGAAACCATGTTGTCCGGGGTTATGGAGATGCTGTGATTCCATGTATTTTGTGATCTTACTTCTTAGCACTCTCTCAAAAATTTTTATGATGTGCGATGTTAGTGCTATCGGTCTGTAATTTTTTGCCTCTGCCTTATTTCCTCCTTTATGAAGTGGTGCTATCTCTGCTGTTTTTAGAATATCAGGAATAACGCCAGTATCTAGGCTTTGTCTACACAGAATGTGAAGGGCCTGCGATAGTGGTTTTTTACAGTTCTTGATGAATATGGAGTTCCAAGAATCCGGGCCTGGTGCGGAGTGCATAGGCATACTGTTTATGGCTTCTTCAAAATCCAGTGGGGATAGGGTGACGTCTGATATATGATTTGATGTTTTTTTTTGAGATATATACAAGAGTTGTTACATTTTTGTACAGCCACTAGTACGCGTAGCGTTTCGGGCAGGTCCCTGGAATACGATCCCTGCCGCGAAGAATCGTTTTTTCATCCAAGTACACATTTTACTGTTCCGCATCAGCTCTAATTCGGCTGAAACGTCGAAATATGCAATAAAAACAGGGTTTCTCTCCTTGTCAATGTCTTACTCGCTATTGTAACGAGGTACGAATGGTTGATGTAAATAATGTATTTAATGTGAATTTGCAATCAATTACGCGTATACATCAGATTTGTCGCATATGTAATGAATTAAAACAATAAACTGACAATCCGTATCCAAGGAGAAACGCTGATTTTATTGCAAATTTCGACGTTTCACCCGCATTCGAGCTGTTTTTGCAGTACATCTTCTTTCTGTAACATACACGGAAAATTATGAACATTTTAGTTAATTCTAATGAAAACACATTGATTGTGTGATTTGAACGAATAATGGACTATCTCGTCGTTTTACCACGTTTTTAAGGATTGCCAGTTTATTGTTATAAATTCATTACATATGCGACAAATCTGATGTATACGCGTAATTAATTGCAAATTAACATTAAATACATTATTTTCAATCAACTTTGTACCTCGTTACAATAGCGACTAAGATATTGATTAGGAGAGAAACCCTGTTTTTATTGCATATTTCGACGTTTCAGCTGCATTAGAGCTGATGCGGAGAGGCAACGGCAACTTGTCTGATTAGAGCTACAGCTCTAATGCGGCTGAAACGTCGAATAATAAAACAAGTTTCTTTCCTAATCAATGTCTACTCGCTACTTTACCGAGATACAAATGGTTGATTAAAAATAATGTATTTATNTTTTAGTTAATTCTAATGAAAACACAATGATTTGTGTGATTGAACGAATAATGGACTATGTCGTCGTTTTTCCCACCTTTTTAAGGATTGCCAGTTATTGTTATTAATTCATTACATATGCAACAAATCTGATTTATACGCTTAATTAATTGCATTTTCACATTAAATACATTATTTTCAATCAATCATTCGTACCTTGTTACAATAGCGACTAAGATATTGATTAGTAGAGAAACCCTGTTTTTATTGCATATTTCGATGTTTCAGCCGCATTAGAGCTGATGCGGAAGAGGCAGCGGCAACTTGTCTGATTAGAGCTAAAACAGCTCTAATGCGGCTGAAACGTCGAAATATGCAATAAAAACAAGGTTTCTCTCCTAATCAATATCTTACTCGCTAATTTAACGAGGTACGAATGGTTGATTGAAAATAATGTATTTAATGTGAATTTGCAATTAATTACGCGTATACATCAGATTTGTTGTATATGTAATGAATTAATAACAATAAACTGACAATCCGTATCCAAGGAGAGAAACCCTGAGTTTATTGCATATATCGACGTTTCGAAATGTGCAATAAAAACAGGGTTTCTCTCCTAATCAATATCTTACTCGCTAATTTAACGAGGTACGAATGGTTGATTGAAATAATGCATTAATGTGAATTTGCAATCAATTACGCGTAACTCAGATTTGTCGCACATGTATTGAACTAATAACAATAAACTGGCAATCCTTAAAAACGTGGGAAAAACGACAAGATAGATTTGTCGCATATGTAATGAATTAATAACAATAAAGGGGCAATCCTTAAAAATGTGGGAAATACGAAGAGATAGTCCATTATTCATTCAAATCACATAAATCAATGTGTTTTCATTAGAATTAACTAAAATGTTCCAGATTTTCCGTGTATGTTACAGAAAGAAGATTAAGTATATTACAGAAAGCTTCAAAAACAGCTCTAATGCGGCTGAAACGTCGAAATATGCAATAAAATCAGGTTTCTCTCTTGGATACGGATTGTCAGTTTATTGTTATTAATTCATTACATATGCGACAAATCTGATGTATACGCGTAATTAATTGCAAGTTCACATTAAATACATTATTTTCAATCAACCATTCGTACCTCGTTACAATAACGAGTAAGATATTGATTAGGAGAGAAACCTTGTTTTTATTGCATATTTCTACGTTTCAGCCACATTAGAGCTGTTTTAGCTCAAATCAGACAAGTTGCCGTTGCCTCCTCCGCGTCAGCTCTAATGCGGCTGAAACGTCGAAATATGCAATAAAAACAGGCTTTCTCTCCTAATCAATATCTTAGTCGCTATTGTAACGAGGTACGAATGGTTGATTGAAAATAAGGTATATAATGTGAATTTGCTGTTAATTACGCGTACACATCAGATTTGTCGCATATGTAATGACTTAATAACAATAAACTGGCAATCCTTAAAAACGTGGGAAAAACGACGAGATATATTTGTCGCATATGTAATGAATTAATAACAATAAACTGGCAATCCTCAAATCGTGGGAAATACGACGAGATAGTCCACTATTCGTTCAAATCACACAAATCAATGTGTTTTCATTAGAATTAACTAAAATGTTCCAGATTTTCCGTGTATGTTACAGAAAGAAGATTATGTTTGTTACAGAAAGCTGCAAAAACAGCTCTAATGCGGCTGAAACGTCGAAACATGCAATAAAATCAGGGTTTCTCTTCTTGGATACGGATTGTCAGTTTATTGTTATTAATTCATTACATATGCGACAAATCTGATGCATACGCATAATTAATTGCAAATTCACATTAAATACATTATTTGAATCAACCATTCGTACCTCGTTACAATAGCGAGTAAGACATTGATTAGGAGAGAAACCCTGTTTTCATTGCATATTTCGACGTTTCAGCCGCATTAGAGCTGATGCGGAGTCTGATTAGAGCTAAAAAGCTCTAATGCGGCTAAAATGTCGAAATATACAATAAAAACAAGGTTTCTCGCCTAATCAATTTCCTACTCGCTACTTTACCGAGATACAAATGGTTGATTGAAAATACTGTATTTAATGTGCATTTGCAATTAAATTCGAGTTTGCATCATATATATCGTATATGTAGTGAATTCGTTTACTACATGCGAGAGTGGGGGCTTTCTCCCGCCGTTTATCCGTTGGAAATCCTCCAGTCTCCGGCAATG
>WNGS01166022.1:0-19508 GCA_020271785.1 Procambarus virginalis | reverse complement strand
TGGTGAGGTTATGGGAGGGTTTGAGTCAATAAAGCTGAGAGCTGTGTGTACCCTCTGTTGTTCTGGGGGAGGGTGGGGGGTGGAGAGGAGGGGGTGGAAGTTGTCCCAGTGTAGGGTGGAGTATTTTTTCACACTTGGGTGTCAGAAACTAGGTCCCACACGGGCCTGCACAATTTCCCTTGTGTATTCGTTTCCTATGTTACTTAATCCAAGACTAACTATTAAAAGCAATACCACTGTACACCGATTGACTGACTAAGTGTGTGAGAGGCCTTACCCTTATCGCCAAATCAAAACATCCCACAGCACAAACAGGTGTTAAGTACTGTTGACAGTGGTGTGTAGGCCTGTCGTCTCCATCCACGCCGCTGCCAGGCGTAGGTCCCTCCAACTTGTTGTTATATATAACCAGTACTCTGCTCCTTGTTCCTCTTAGCACCGATATAGATCAATGCCACACGTTTAGAATCACTTCTTCACTATCCTATTCACTATTTGTTATGATCTTCACTATCACATTTAGTTGTGTACACACTGACCATTCAGTGGCCCACGTGCTTGTCCTGGCACAGGACACTGGCGTGTGACTGAGGGCGTGTGACTGAGGGACTCTGCCAGCGAGTAGCTGGAGAGCGGTTGTTGGGGTGCAGGCACCTCATGACACTGTCAGTGGGCTGGCCCACGTACAGGTGAACTCGTCGGTGTTCTTCCCAATAAGGTTGGATACGCTACTGGACAGTGAAGAAATACTGGGGGAGTGATGAACTCTGCACGTGAGCACGTTTGATATCCTGAGCGAAAGGATTGTACACAGGTGTAGTAATAGCCTATCTGTTCTTTATATATTATTTATGGTGACGGTGTACATATATATACTTAACGGTGGTGGAAAGATATTTAATACATTGACGAAAGGAACAGTGTTTTGTTCATTCCCTCTTTTTTTATGCACTACATAGCCACTTTCTTGAAAGCGTACTACCGACTTGGGGTCGGATACTATCATTTTGGTTCTACATTCAAAGAACCCGGTTACGACCCATAGTGGCCGTAACAATTAGCGATATCTGTGCATGGGCACCGAGGTAACGAAAAACACACCGGACAAGTCCGGCCGTCTTCTTGCCATTTGGGACCGTCAAAATCTGGCAAGGCTTGCAAAAATGACTATGATACAACTTAGAAAATGGACATGGACGGGAGCAAAATCTCGCCGGGGTAACAAAAATTGTCTATGCCTACGGTGCAACTTAAAAATCGGACACAAACGGGAGCGAAATCTCGCCGGGGTAACGAAAAACACACCGGACAAGTCCCGGCCATCACCAATTGCAACGAAAAACACACCACGACAAGTACCGGCCGTCAAAAAAAGCAAAACAGCTGGTATTTGTCCAGGTTTCCACTACTAATGTTAACCAAAGGGGCTATCCTACAATCCTTGGCAGGATAATGTTAACCTTGGGACTATTCTACTAGCCTTGGGACTATAATGTTAACCACAGGACTATCAAAGGGCTGTCCTGCTAGTCTTGGGACTATAATGGTAACAACGGGGCTGTCCTGCTAGCCTTGAGACTATAATGTTAACCTCGGGACCATCCTACTAGCCTTGGGACTATAATGTTAACCTCGGGACCATCCTGCTAGCCTTGGGGACTATAATGTTAACCTCGGGACCATCCTACTATACTAGCCTTGGGGACTATAATGTTAACCTCGGGACTATCCTACTAGCCTTGGGGACTATAATGTTAACCTCGGGACCATCCTAATCGCCTTGGGACTATAATGCTAACCAAGTGGGCTATTCTGCTAGCCTTGGGACTATTGTATATGTATATATTTTTCTCGGTTTTACCTTGGAATTTTAGCGTTACTTTCCCAATGGAGAAAGAATTATATTGTGACTTTTAAAAACTTTTGGAACCCCGTGTATTGGTGCCTTCAGATTGCTAAAATCACCCGAGAGAGAGAGAGAGAGAGAGAGAGTATTAGACAGACAGACAGACAAAGAATGAGGGCCAGACAAAGAGCTAGCAAAGCAAACAGAGGTACTAACACTGAAATTAACTTTCACCAACTACTTGTCAAGAGATAATTAAATACACACACACACACCACTGCGTGTGTGTGGTTCTCTTAAGTACACACGCACTCTCACACACACTCACATGCACTCATACGGACTCTCAGGCACTCACATACCCCTCACACCCACTTACAGGCACTCATACATAGTCACACTTTCTCACAAGCACTCGCGGGCAGTGAACTGCACTCAAACGCAGCAACAACACTTGCACTCACACGCACTCACTTGCGCTAGTTTCCTTTGCGATGCATGTGACAAAATAGTCCAGACTGATATGGAGGTGATTAGTGGCTGCACAGTTAAGGATCACTCTGGTCTTTACAAAGTGACTTTCCAGGATTAGTGGCTTCACAGTGCCTCGGAGGGGTTATGGGTACAAGGAAAGAGGGAAGAGTAGTGTGTATTGAGGAGGGTGAGGGTGTTGAGGGGGGGAGGAGTGGGTATGATGGACATTTCAGTTGGGAACAGAGAGGACTTGGGGGTAAAAAGGGTTTCTATAGGGAGGAAGGGCAGTTGTTGAGTTGCTGGTGCAGGGTTCCCCACTCCCACTATTAGGATTGTTGGGTTGAGGACTCAGGTTCCCTGGTTCCCTCATCTCTCTCTCTGCCTCTTCCTTGCGTCTGCTGCTGCAATTATCTCATTCCTTATCATGTCCCTCTGAAGCAATACATTTTTACATTCCCTTACAGTTAACAGTTTGCTCTTCTATGCTAAAACTTTCTTTTGTGGTTTACTTCATAAATTCTATCTTTATCATGCAGTCTCTGTCCTTGTTGTACCTTCCTAGCCTCAAGACCTTATCTATGCTGTGTTCAGCCATTCAGTTTGTGCCCTGTAGTATCTCTAACACTATTGCTCTGTCCTTAGCTTTCCACTCTGACTGGAACTCTTCTTGTTCTTTTATGCCTTCTACTACAACTGATCATTTCCTTTCAGCAGGTGACTAGTGCACCTTGCTGCCTCCTGTGACGTGGCTGCTTTCATGACTACTTCCTGCACTGTGGACTCGGCTTCTCAGCTCTTAGCATTTCTGCAAAGTGCCTGTACCGTTGCAGTCCCTTCCATGATGTATTTTCCAGCTTCTTAGAGCGGGTTAGTTGCAGTATGATTTGAGTAGGGTTCTTGTTGAGACTTGTTATCTCCTATTTTGATGCGCTCAGCTGCCTTGTAGGTTGCTTATTGCTCTCCTCACATCTTCTTTAAAGGGCGATAGTTACAGTATGAATCTGAGTAGGGTTCTCATTGAGGCTTGTTATCTCCTCCTTTGATGCACTCAGCTCGCCTTGTAGGCTGCTTATTGCCTCCGTTCCGTCTTGCAGTTTCATTCCAATTTCCCCCATGCATGGGCGAACATCTCCTTAATTAGGTCACCCTTACCTTACCCTACACCAGCGATTTGTTCCCCATTTCATGTTGTTCCCTTTCTTACCATGGTTTGGGTAAGGTAAGACTGAAGAGAGAGAGAGAGCGGGGGAAGAGGAGAGAGAGAGAGAGAAGAGAGAGAGAGAGAACGTGAGTGTGTGCGGTGTGTGCGCGTGGGATGGGGTTAAAGGAGGAGGTGTTTCTGCACATTACGGCAGGTGAAGTGAGGAGAACGGAGGTAAAAGAGAATGGGTGATAGAGGGGACAAAGGGTGAGCGAGAGACGNTGGGGACTATTGTGTTAGTCTGGGGACTATTGTGTTAGTCTGGGGACTATTGTGTTAGTCTGGGGACTATTGTGTTTGTCTGGGGACTATTGTGTTAGTCTTGGGACTATTGTGTTAGTCTGGGACTATTGTGTAGTCTGGGGGACTATTGTGTTAGTCTGGGGGACTATTGTGTTAGTCTGGGACTATTGTGTAGTCGGGACTATTGTGTTAGTCTGGGGACTATGTGTTAGTCTGGGGGACTATGTGTTAGTCTGGGGACTATTGTGTTATTCTGGGGACTATTGTTATAGTCTGGGACTTTTGTGTTAGTCTGCGGACTATTGTGATATAATTTTATTATTTAATATTATATAATTTCGAGGTAAGGGGAGTCTAAAACCCCTAGTTATGGATTAGGGTAAGGGAATTTGGGTTATGGTAATTGTATAGTTTTTACTGAGTCATATCCCATTCTGAAGAATATATTGTAAAATGGAGTTCAGATCCAGGTATATAAGGTTAGGTTAGTATGGTAAAGTTGATGTCGAGAAAATTCCCATTATTAATGCATTTTCCATTAACCCCCATGTAATAGAGGTTAGGTTGGGGATGGTTGTGTTGATGTAAATAAAAACATGGCTAAGAATATGATGCAATACTGAACCAAGTTCCACGTATCGGAGGTTAGGTCCAGGGCGGTTGGGTTGATGCGCAAACAATACTTTGGTCCCATCAATACAATACATTTGAAGTTAGGTAATGGGAGGTAAGGCGCAGGACGGCTGAGTTGATGCGTAAAAACAAAACTCTTGCCCATCAATGTAACTACAATATAAAACATAAATCTAAGTTTAATAGGCGAGAGGCAGTTAAGTTCATATTAAAAAACATCACGTTCTATAAATATGGATACAATGTTCAACAAAGATCCAAGCAGGTTAGGCACAGTGCAGTTAGGTTCATATCCAAAACTTGACTTTTCTAAGAATATAGATTCAATATTCAACAAAGCTCCATGACTTCTGCAGGTTACACGAAATTAACACTTTTCTGAGTATATGTCGTATCAGAGGTTAGGTCCAAGGTGGTTGAGTTGTGGTATTATGAGGAAAATACCTAGTAACAACACACTTCTACTAATAATATATTAGCAAAATTAGCTGTAATCCAGGGTGGAATGGCTGTCAGAAGTAGACATTATCAGCTCAGACAATTAACTCATGCTCTGGATGTGACGTGCATAGATACATTTAGTAGAATTTGGATTTTTGGTTTGATATAATTAGGATAAATTTACTGGAATTGTTACAAATTGGGGTAATTTGGATGAATTTTGCTAATGTAGTGTTAGGATAGGTTTGGTCTGGTTTGGCAGAATTGATGATAGAAAACACATCTGGAAATTGGAAATAGCTAGACGATCAGAGCACTAGCTCTATGAATTGGTCTTAGGAATGGGGGATGTTGTGCCAAGACTGGATGTTGGATATTGGAAGTTTAGATGGAATAGGTGAAACTTGGATAAAATGAGCTTTGGCTGTGCTATGTTACAAAACATTTGGGTATATTTGGTGAAAATTATGTAAAATTAGGTTGAATTTAGGTCGGACAGCATAAATTTTGCCAACTTTAATCAAACATAGCTTTGGATATACTAAGTTAGGTTAGGTAAGGGGGTGTAGGGTGGGATGGAATAGGCGAAAATGCGGATAAAAATGGACATTGGCTGGACTATGATATAATACATTTGGGTATATTTGGTGGGAATTTTCTTAAATTAGGTATCATATAAGTGGGACAGCATAAATTTTGCCAACTCTAATAAAATCTAGCTTTGGGTGTACTAGGTTTGGTTGGGTAAGGTCGCGTAGGGTAGGTTGGAATAGGTGAAAATGTGAGTAAAAATGGGAATTGGGTGTGCTATGTTACAAATTATTTGGGTATATTTGGAGGAAATTGAATTAAATTAGGTTGAATTTAGGTGGGAATAACTTAAATTTGCCTACTTTAATCAAATCTAGCTTTTGATATTAGGTGAGGTTGTATAGGGTATGATAAATAATATCTTAGGGGTAATGAACTAGCATGTTCATAAAATAGTGTAAATTTACCTATTTGGGGATTCTAGCTATAGCTAACTTTTGTAATGTATGGACAGAGGTGACATAGGCTTGTATATGAGGATATGGGATGTTCATATTTAGTTAGTTTAGCTTTTGCTAGGTTAAATTTAATTAAATTTGTGTAGTATAAGTATAATTTTGATGAATCTGGGTTCTAATTGGTTGCATTTTTAATAGGATATAGAAAATTTGCTTAAATTATCATAGAAATTACTGACTTCACTTAACTCCACCTGCCCTAACATAACTAAGACTAGAACCAATAAGTCTGTTGGATGGTTTACCTAAATAAATATGGGTGACATGATTGAAGAGGATCTAACAAGGGGGTACCTGGTTGATGGAGTTCTGGGAGTTTTTCTACTCCCCAAGCCCGGCCCGAGGCCAAGGCTCGACTTGTGAGAGTTTGGTCCACTAGGCTGTTGCTTGCAGCGGCCCGCAGGCCCACATACCCACCACAGCCCGGTTGGTCCGGTACTCCTTGCAGGAAACAATCTGGTTTCCTGTTGAAGATGTCCACGGTTGTTCCGGCAATATTTCTTATGCTATTATTGAAGCATATTATAAATCAATTATTATAAAGCAAGTTGGTATTAATAAAGCATTAAAAACAATGGTCATATGTTAGATGAATAATCTAACATTAATTATGGGTAAACATTAATGGAAATGTATGTGTTTTATACTGAGCTCATAGAATGTCAGATGTTTCATTCATTCACGTGAAATTTTTACTTTTGGGGTAGTTGGTCAAACTCAGCATACTATAAATAATGTCCTAAACATACCTAGAAAAATATCATGCAAATTGCGTATTGTTTGGCCTAGTTGGTTGTGATTGTATTTGTACAAATAGCACAATTATTACACATGTGCAAGTTGTGTATTAATTTGTGCAGGTTATGTATTCTGCATACGTTGTATGATGACAGCAATTATGTATTGATTATATTCCCACAAATTGTGTATTGTTTGCGCAAGTTGTGTATTAATTGTACATGTTTTGTATGTGTATTTGTGGAATTGAGTAGTTGTGTTCATATTTGGGCTAGTTGTGTATTGATTATATTTTTGTGCAAGTTGTTTATTAATTGTGTATATGTCGTAACAGTATTTGTGTAAATTATGTATTTGTGCTGGTTGAGTATTTGCATATTTGGGCAAGTAATGTATTGTATGTATTTGTGCTGGATATGTATTTGTGCAAGTTGTGTAATAATTATGAAAGATGTGTAATAATTGTGCAAGTTGTGTATTAACTGCAAAAGTTGTGTAATTGTATGTGGACTAATTGTTAATTTATACCTTTGTGTATTGATTGTCATTGTGCAAGTTTCGCAATTATATAGCAAGTTTGCTTGTATTAATTGTGCAGAGATGTGTATTAATTACACAATTTGTGTAATAATTATCCATGTTTTACAATTGTTTTGTGCGAATGGTGTATTTATTCAAGTTATGTTTTTAATATGCTGAAGTGGAACTGGGACAACTGTATTTTTTTGTGCGAATTGTGTATTTTTGTAAGTTCTCTATATGGTATCTGAAAAATAGATCTTCATGTGAAAGTGTATTTGGTTCATGAGACAATGTGTGGGTATTTTTTGTGAAAATTATGTTTATGGAATTGTGTAATTTTAGTGAAAAAGCTTTTTGATTGCATGAGCATATATGCAATTTGTTATATTTATGTAAATACCATACTTTGTGCAAATGTTATACTTTGAATGTATATGCAATATTTGTGTAAATGGTATATTTTGTGTGCAACTGATATATTTTATATTTAAGTGTCATATTTTGTTTATAAATGACATATTTTGTGTGTGAATGGCATATTTTGTGTGTAAATGATATATTTTGAGTGTAAATAATATATTTTATGCATAAATGTCATGTCTGGTGTGTAAATGTTGTATTTTCTGTGTAAATGGAATATTGTGTGGAATTGTTTTGTGCTTAAATGCTATATTGAGTGCAAATGTAAATGTATGTTTTATACAGGGTGTTTTTGATTTTGTGTATTTTTAGTGTAAGTACAAGAGTTGCATTTTGTGTGTATGATGTTAAATTAATATATTTTTGAGCGCCTTAACACAAGCTTAGCTTTTTATGAATAATTACTAACGTATTTATTTCAATGGGACATATACACCCTGGTTTATCCATTTGAATAGTATGTAGGTGGATATTTAATAATATTTTTAACTTGCTGGAATAATATGAATACCTTGTTGATTGGTATACATTAATATGAATTAACAGTACAAATAATTAAGATTATTTGATGTGAATGATCTGTGGGACTACTGAAATCCCACAGCCCTAAATCCCAGAATCCCTAAAATGTATTATTCATAATACATTTTAGGGATTCATATGGCATAAATTATATCTGATTAAATGTGCAATGGTGGCAAAAACAGGCTATTCTCTATGCATATATGTGTTGTGGAGCATGTGTATGTTTGTACGTATGTATGTGTATGTATTTATGTATGTATGTATGTATGTATGTATGTATGTATGTATGTATGTATGTATTTATGTATGTATGTATGTATGTATGTATGTATGTATGTATGTATGTATGTATGTATGTATGTATGTATGTATGTATGTATGTATGTATGTATGTACGTATTTGTGACTGTTGGTTTAGAAACAAGTTAGCTGATTTGTGGAGCAAAATTGGGATTTTCGAGGTCTAAGAATGATTAATCTATGAATATACTGGAAAGGATCCAGCTGATTTGCTAAATGGATGAATTGCGGTGAGGCATTTGGACAGCTATTTGATGGATGTGAGCACAGCTGACTAACCTATGAACACAGGTATTAGGACAGCTGACCTGCTGTGCTGCCAGACGTACGTTTCATAGGAATTATGGTACGACATTTGGGTTGCTATTTTAGTTTTGAACTTATCACTGCATAATGAATGATCAAAGTTGTGGATGACTAAAATGTATATTCTTACACCTCTGATGGAGTTAGGTTATGTGGGGATGGATAGTATAGCCATTTTGTGAATAATAACATTAAATACACTACATAATAGTAGGATGCCAAGATCTCATTTGCACATCTTATGACGTCACTCATAGTTGAAAAGTCAGGTTGCGGTGGGGCCTTGACACCCACATGTTAATGGGAGACTATATTTTATCCCTTTATTGGAACAGCTTTTGTGACGTCGCTAAAACAACAACGGATCTTATTACTGTAGAATGCATTTGTTTATTATAGTTTAGGTTAGGATGGTTCGGTGGGGGTCAATGAATTGAATATTTGAAAAATAAGAGCAATGATACACTTAGATAAGATATGAGCGAATGCAACGCATTATGGCGTAGCCTGTGATGACACATACAGAGAACAGTTGAGCTATTGAGAGATTAAGAGAAATTGTTAATGAGAGGTGGAGACCCTCCCTGGAACCACTTGGGAGGCTAAGAGCAATGTATTCATTGGTGAATCAAACCGCATTGGGGATGAGAAGGTCAGAATGAAGGTAACTGCAGGAGGCCTATTTCAAAACTTGCAAAGCAGCTTCTACTCAATGTAGTTCATATATATGTAGACTGAAGGAGTATTTTGATTTGTTATATGCTACAGAAGGGTGCGTGGGAAGGGGTGATTTCACCTAACCCCACCTATCCCTAACATAACTAAGGCTAGAAGCAATAAGTCTGTTGGAGGGTTTGCACAAATAATATAGGTAGTATGATTGGAGAGGATGTAACAAGTGGGTATTAATAAGGTATTAAACACAATGGTCATATGCCAGATGAATAGTTTAGCACTAATAATGTTGAAACATTTGTGGAAAAATGTATGTGTGTTTTATATTGAGCTCATAGGAAGTGAGATGTACCATTCATATATGTGTGAAATTTGACTTTAGGGGCATTGGTTAAACTCAGCATATCATAAATAATGTCCTTAACATACCTAGAAAAATATTATGCAAATTGAGTATTGTTTGACCTAGTTGGCTGTGATTGTATTTGTACATATAGCACAATTATTTTACTTGTGAAAGTTGTGTTATAATTGTGTAGGTTATGTATTTTGCATAAGTTGTATGGTGATTGCAATTATGTATTGATTATATTCCTGCAAATTGTGTATTGTTTGTGCTAGTTGTGAATTTGTGGAAATGTGTAGTTGTGTATTTAATATATATGCGCTAGTTATGTATTGTTCATATTTGGGCTAGTTGTGTATTGATTATATTTTGCGCAAGTTGTGTATTAATTGTCTATATGTTGTAATTGTATTTTGTGTGAATTGTGTAGTTGTGCTAGTTGTGTATCTGATTGTATTTATGCAAGTTGCGTAATAAGTATGAAATATGTACATATATGTATATATATGTAAGTATGAAAAGTTGTGTAATTGTATATGGACGAATTGTTTATTTATACCTGTTGTGAATTGATTTTCATTGTAGAAGTTGTGTAATTTTATATCAAGTTTGCTTGTATTAATTGTGCACAGATGTGTATTAATTACATAATTTTTGTAATAATTGCTCATGTTTAAAAAAAAAATGCGAATAGTGTATTTACACAAGTTGTGTTTTTAATTTACTGAAGTGAATCTGGTGCAACTGTATTTTTGTGTGAAAATTGTGTTTTGGTGTAAGTTCTGTATATGTTATCTGAAAGAAATAGATCTTCATGTGCAAGTGTATTTTGGTTTATGAGACAATGTGTGGGTATTTTGTGAAAATTTTCTTTGTGAAATTGTGTAATTTTAGTGTAAGCAAATTTTGATTGTCTAAATGTATAAGCAATTTGCTATATTTGTGCAAACACCATACTTTGTGCAAATGTTATACTTTGAGTGTACATGCAATACTTGTGTAAATGGTATATTTTTTGTGTGCAACTGACTTATTTTGTAAGTAAATTACATATTTTTTCTATAAATATCATATTTTATGTGTGGATGGCATATTTTGTATGTAAATAATATATTTTGTGCATAAATGACATATTTGGTGTGTAATTTCTGTGTAAATGGAATTTAGTGTCGAGATGCTTTGTGTGTAAATACTATATTGAGTATAAATGTGTATATTGTCGGGGTGTCTCTCTCTAGCCAGTCACCACTAAGTATTAGTAGTGATGACCATTACTTACTGTAGCCCTACGGGTCTTCACTCAATCCTCATGGTGCCACTGTTCACCAGGAGAGTCTCTCAGTCTGTCTCCGGCTGGCCTCGTAGCCTGAAGACGAGTGAGAACACGATCTCTTCACTTAATCATGTGCCCGCCCCGACAGAGGGCTCTACCGCTCACTAAAGGTCGCCAACTGGTGTTTTCCGTGTCCAGTAACACCTCAGTGGAATTGTAGTGTTATAGTGGTAGTGGCCCAAGAGAACACCAATCAATTTGGTATCAGGTAAGTATATGTTAAGTCACTCTCTCTTAGATAGTCTCAATTGCAACAAAGTATCGGAGGGGTAACACAAACATGAAGGTGGTTTTGTAGTTTACTTAAAAGATTAAAGAATCATAACTCTGGATCAACAACATGGCGAAGAAATAAATGAGCAGCCTTCTCTGTCTCTTCTCAATTCTTGAACACTCCGGAATGGCAACACTCCCAGCTGTCGTGCGTTCCCACACTCCAAATGCAGCATTATCGAACGTTTGGCAGCCCACGAGATGCCACGCCACTCACTCTGTTCACTGTACTCACACTGGTCATCATACTCTCACTATATTGGCGTGAAGCGCCTATTATTCCTTCATGTTCACAGTATATCACAATACTGGCATAAACACAGTAAATCACTATACATATGAATATACTATTTAATAACTCCAGTATATATAGATCACTTCATCAATATTTATAACAACGAGGTAATACTAGGCACACAGCCTTACACTACTAAATTGTACATTTATATATATATATATATCCTCTGGCACAAACTTATAATATAAATGACACATGAATATAAATGTCCTCACAGTAATCTCTTCATCAAACCACTGGTGCAATCACACACTATATATATATATATCTCATAAGAGCTCTCTAGCATCTCCCTTCACTACTGTGTCTTACTAGAAACATAGACATTGGTGAGCCCTGCTCACGACATAGAAGATACTCTGGCTAATAGCTAACTAAAGGGGAATGGGAGGGAAAACTGAATTACCTACTTCCACCATCAATGATGTGGACTCGTCCTCTGTTGAGGGTTGAATTGAAGCTCCTGGTCCGAGCTCACGGCTCACTGTAGGGAACACCCCCACACACACTGATGCTCTTTCCAGGAACTCAACCAACACCCAAAAACGGGTCTTCTCCGTACTGCTCCTCTCTGCAGGCTCCGTGCTCCTCCACAACCTCTTGAAAGGTTGGAGTCGGTCTCCTGGCCGTCACCTCCTCCTCACAGCTACGTCTGCAGTCCTTACTCTCGGCTGCAGTCGTTCGTATTCCCAGCCAGTTTCGTCTTCTCTTTCCTCACGGTGGACTGGCCCAGCCGCTACGTCATCACCCAACTGGTGAAACTGTACAGTCGTCCCTGACGTCACTGCATAGGCTTCACTCTTGCTAAGCACCTGTCACTGGAGCACTTGTTGCTCGCTTCCCGTAAATTCCTTCTTCTGTCCGCCTCACGGAGTTCAAGAAGACCTCACAGGATGCTTGCAGACAACTGGTGATGCGTATATCCACCGGAGAGGGGCAAAAACTGTCAGACTTACAGGACCCCCTATCGCACGACCGCCCTTGACGACGTGTCGTATATAACTCCCTGGCGCCAAAGGGCGCGCTGCCTGGACCCCCTTCCACTCGTGACATCATACTTGCCAGGGGCGTTTCTCATTGGCTCCTTGTACCACGTCACCGTTCTTGACCAATCTGGTGCCACTGATGTCATAATGTCTTGGCGGGAAAACGTAGGGGTCGGCGCCATCTTGGCGTCTAAAAGGGCCTAAGACACTGGCCAAAACACTCTTCTTTAGCTAATTTCTCGCTAATGCGAGAACACCTCATGCTCCCACATATGTCAAATTGTTCCCTGGAACGCAGAGTACGTTCGGGTAAAGTTTATATGACTCTTACAGGTGGCGTGGGAGAAATATAAGGGGGGGAACACCGTCACAATATGTTTTATTATTCTTGATTTTGTGTATTTTTAGTGTAAGTGCAAGTGTTTCATTTTGTATTAACGATGCTACATTATTATATTGTAGCGTGACTTATCACAGCCTTAGTTTTTTTCATTAATAAGTAGTAATATTTATTTAATGGGACAATATAGATTCACATATGCCAAAAATGAAAACTGGTTCGATTTCAATCAAACTTTTTTGATGAGTTTTATATGAAAAGGGTTTCATCTGGCCCAAGTCTCAGCATCATAGCATAAATAGGAAGGGAGAAAAAAATATTGAATTATGTGTCAAAATTTTTCCAAAATGATCAAAAACGATTATCAAACACAAGTGTCAACTGAAATCATGTCTATGACTCTCAGCTATCACAATAGCATATATTAAAAAATATATAATTAGTTTTATTAAAAAATAATATAAAAAAAAGGATTTTTTTTTTCTCAATTTTTTTATAGGAAGATTTGCATGAAACTTATACACCTGACTGCACGTAAGCCTATCTGTAAGGGTGCCAAGGGGGCCAGGAAATTGGTTGATGTCAACCTCAGTCACAGATGACAGCACCTTTGACTTTATTTTTTACTTATTATTTACAAGTAACATAAACGTTCAAATTTCTCATTCATTTTTTATTCAATTTACATGAAACTTACACCTTTTATGTAGAGTGCATGTGTCTAAAATCTGATACCAGCTTTGTTTTCTAAGTTCATTTACTGATTTTATAATAGCAATTAACATGATATATTTGCATAATTTTGTGGGGGAAATTTGAATATTTGTATTAGGAAAACTAAAGATGTTTTGGAAAATAACTGGCAACAGATCCTTTATTATATGCTAATATGACAGAAAAGTGTCATAGAATGATTATATCTGAAAGGTGTGGTTGTAAATACACACTTGAAAATGTGTAAAATTCGTTGAAAAAATACAAAAATAGAAAATCTCCCTTTCTATTTAGGCTGCAGTACTGAAACTTGGAACAATTGCAGCCCTTTCCACATACAACTACTCAATAAATATTGGTTGACATTGAACAACTTTTAAAAAACTATATATGGCTTCTGGAGCCGGCGTGCTGAGCGGACAGAACACTGGACGCTTGATCCTGTGGTCCCGGTTCGATCCCGGGCACCGGCGAGAAACAATGGGCAGAGTTTCTTTCACTCTGATGCCCCTGTTACCTAGCAGTAAATAGGTACCTGGGAGTTAGTCAGCTATCAGAGGCAGCTTCCTGTGGGTGGAGGCCTGGTCGAGGACCGGGCCTCAAGGACACTAAAGTCCCGAAATCATCTCAAGATAACCTCCTTAAATGGGAACGTAAGCACTCTGGTCAATTCATATGAATAGTATGTAGTATGTATTTATACATGTAATTACAATATTCGATGTGTTTGAATATAATAGGACATTTAAAAATATTTTTTGGACTTGCATGAATAATATGGTTACCTTGCTGATTGGTGTACATTAATATAAATTAACAGTACAAATAATTGAGATTACTTGGGGGTGAGTGAGCTGTGGGATTACTGAAATCTTGTTCTTAATACATTTTTAGGGACTTATGGTATAAATTACATCTGATTTATGGTGATAAAACAGGCTATTCTCTATGCATGTATAGGTTGTGGAGTATGTGTAGGTATGTATGCTTGTATTTGTGACTGTTGGTTTAGAAACAAGTCAGCTGATTTCCGTAGCAAGATTAGGATTTTGATGTTTGGGAATAATTAGCCTATGAATATAGTGGCTAGCATTGAGTTGCTAGATGGATGAATTATGGTGCGACATTTGGGCAGCCATTTGATGGATGTGTGAACAGTTCACTAGCCTATGAACACAGCTACTAATACGCTGAGCTGCAAGACGATCGGTAACTATTTGTGGACTATAGAACGATATCTAACTATAGCGTTTCATACTTGCTGTTGTTTAAAAACTAGAATGTAAGCTGTTTATTATAAACTATTATTGTGAATAAATATTGGAAGTGGTGTCCCTTCATTGTTGTAAATGTAGGTTGGACATACATATGAATGAGATTGGGTGGATATATATATAGAAGCTACTTCATATGGGTTAATAGGCCTTCTGCAGTTACCTTCATTCTTATGTTCAGCTCACCTGCTATGCTGCCAGATGCACGATTCATATAAATTGCGGTACGACATTTGGGTCACTATTTCAGTTTTTGAACTTATCACTGCATAATGAATGATTACAGTTGTGGATGACTGTAATGTATATTCTTAAAGCTGTGATGCAGTTAGGTTAGGTTAGGTTAGGTTAGGTTAGGTGGGGGACGGATATTATAGCCATTTTTTGTATAATAACATTTAATAAACTACATAACAGTAGGATGCCAAGGGCTCATTGCGCATCTTGTGACGTCATAGTTGAAAAGTCAGGTTGCTGTGGGGCCTTGAAATCCATCTGTTAATGGGAGGCCATATTTTATCCCTATACTAGGGCAGCTTTTATGACGTCGCTAAAACAATGGAACTTATTACTGTAGAATGCATCTTGTTTATTATAGGTTAGGTTAGGATGGTTTGGTTTGGTAGGGTTGAAGAATTGAATATCTGAAAACTAAGAGCAATGATACACTGAGTAAGATATGAGCGAATACAACGCATAGCCTGTGATGACACTTACAAGGAACAGTTGAACTAATCAGAGAGATTAAGAGAACATAATAATGAGAGGCTGATTCCCTCCTTGGAACCGCATATGTGACGTTGGCTAAAAGAAATGTAGCCTATTGGTGGAGCAGACCGCACTGGGGATGAAAACATCAGAATGAAGGTAACTGCAGAAGGCCTATTTTAAACATGAAACAGCTTCTACTCAATGTAGTTCATATTTATGTACAATGAATGAGTATTTTGATTGAATATACGATACAGTGAGGTGTGGGGGGGGGCATGTTTTTGAGCGAATGTGAAACCTACACAGGACTAGCTGTGAGGGATGAATTAAATAAAAATGCATGAGTGTTGGTGTAGCCTGTTTTGAAAAATTATATAATAACACGCATTTGGGAATACTACTGAATTCCTGTTAGTCTTCATGTCTGGGGGTCTGTTCCATACGAATGGGAGATAGTGGATTTTCGTTTTAATTCCCTATGCTCGATAAACGAGCCTTGACAAAAGATTGACAAAGCCTAAATTTCATTCAATAGAAAGGCAAAGAATTAGGGGAGTGACATGATACAGGTGTGTGAGTGGATGAATGGACACACCAAAGGGGATATTATTAGCCTATTAAAAGTATCAACACGAGACAGAACACGAACCAATGGGTATAAATTGGACAAGTTTTAGATTTAGGAAAAAGTCCTGGGTAAATACTGGTTCGGTAACAGGGGTGTACACTGAGATACATGTTAGTTCACGCTCTGTGTTGCTCACCTTTGTTACATGCAATGGCTGATGGTGGATTTCATTCATTCCTATGGTTATTAAACCATCTTTGGATGTGCACTATATATATAAATCTTCCAGGTCCTTTTGAATATTAATACAGTAACATTACTGAAGTGTATAAATGGAGATGAAAGGTCATATTAATAGGGAATAGGGCTACTGCATTTTATATAATAGAGGCAATTGATGTTTTGGTTAATATACAATAATAGTCTTATACAAGGATGATGAAAACTGGATGACGTCGTTGACCATTAGTATTACGGACTCGTCACCCTTGTCAGGGAGTAGAGTGGCAGTGCCAACGCCATCTACGAGTTTGCACCCAAACTGCCCGGGAATTGTACGTAATATGGACAATGCCATCTGGTGGTGACTATCTAAAACCTGTAAACGGTTCAAGATTCTTGCCTTGGTCAGCCTGAGAGGTCGTTGTGAGCGACCTCTGGTGAGGTGACACATCAAGACCAGCGCCACCTAGTGTGTGCTACAGAGCACAATGTCAACTCCCCAGTGGGTTAGTGGTAATTCCTAGTTTCGCCAGTATCGGCAAGGTCATTGATGACGTTTTTGTGTCCACAGAGGTGACGTCTGAGGGCAGCGGTACTGGAGAGGGCAGTTCATCTTGGGCAGTCCACAGTCTCCCTACAGGGTCCTGGAAACGACCAAGTACGCCATGAAGCAGTGTGGTAGCTGCTAGTGCTTGAGTGTTGAAAAAGATCGGTGTACCTTTGGGACTGGCTTAGGGGAGAGACTGACGACAGGGAGGTGCCTGTTGAGTAGTGCTGCTAGCTGGTCGCTGGAGACTGCTGCCAGGGGATCGCTACCCCTGTATTGTGACCCCGCTCAGCGTGTGACTGAGGGACTCTGCCAGCGAGTAGCTGGAGAGCGGTTGTTGGGGTGCAGGCACCTCATGACACTGTCAGTGGGCTGGTCCATGTACAGGTGAACTCGTCGGTGTTCTTCCCAATAAGGTTGGATACGCTACTGGACAGTGAAGAAATACTGGGGGAGTGATGAACTCTGCACGTGAGCACGTTTGATATCCTGAGCGAAAGGATTGTACACAGGTGTAGTAATAGCCTATCTGTTCTTTATATATTATTTATGGTGACGGTGTACATATATATACTTAACGGTGGTGGAAAGATATTTAATACATTGACGAAAGGAACAGTGTTTTGTTCATTCCCTCTTTTTTTATGCACTACATAGCCACTTTCTTGAAAGCGTACTACCGACTTGGGGTCGGATACTATCATTTTGGTTCTACATTCAAAGAACCCGGTTACGACCCATAGTGGCCGTAACAATTAGCGATATCTGTGCATGGGCACCGAGGTAACGAAAAACACACCGGACAAGTCCCGGCCGTCTTCTTGCCATTTGGGACCGTCAAAATCTGGCAAGGCTTGCAAAAAATGACTATGATACAACTTAGAAAATGGACATGGACGGGAGCAAAATCTCGCCGGGGTAACAAAAATTGTCTATGCCTACGGTGCAACTCAAAAATCGGACACAAACGGGAGCGAAATCTCGCCGGGGTAACGAAAAACACACCGGACAAGTCCCGGCCATCACCAATTGCAACGAAAAACACACCAGGACAAGTACCGGCCGTCAAAAAAAGCAAAACAGCTGGTATTTGTCCAGGTTTCCACTACTAATGTTAACCAAAGGGGCTATCCTGCAATCCTTGGCAGGATAATGTTAACCTTGGGACTATTCTACTAGCCTTGGGACTATAATGTTAACCACAGGACTATCAAAGGGCTGTCCTGCTAGTCTTGGGACTATAATGGTAACAACGGGGCTGTCCTGCTAGCCTTGAGACTATAATGTTAACCTCGGACCATCCTACTAGCCTTGGGACTATAATGTTAACCTCGGGACCATCCTGCTAGCCTTGGGGACTATAATGTTAACCTCGGGACCATCCTACTATACTAGCCTTGGGACTATAATGTTAACCTCGGGACTATCCTACTAGCCTTGGGGACTATAATGTTAACCTCGGGACCATCCTACTATACTAGCCTTGGGGACTATAATGTTAACCTCGGGACTATCCTACTAGCCTTGGGACTATAATGTTAACCTCGGGACCATCCTGCTAGCCTTGGGGACTATAATGTTAACCTCGGGACTATCCTACTAGCCTTGGGGACTATAATGTTAACCTCGGGACTATCCTACTAGCCTTGGGGACTATAATGTTAACCTCGGGACTATCCTACTATACTAGCCTTGGGGACTATAATGTTAACCTCGGGACTATCCTACTATACTAGCCTTGGGGACTATAATGTTAACCTCGGGACCATCCTACTATACTAGCCTTGGGACTATAATGTTAACCTCGGGACTATCCTACTAGCCTTGGGGACTATAATGTAACCTCGGGACTATCCTACTAGCCTTGGGGACTATAATGTTAACCTCGGGACCATCCTAATCGCCTTGGGACTATAATGCTAACCAGTGAGCTATTCTGCTAGCCTCGGGACTATTATATGTATATATTTTTCTCGGTTTAACCTTGGAATTTTAGCGTTACTTTCCCAACGGAGAAAGAATTATATTGTGACTTTTAAAAACTTTTGGAACCCGTGTAGCCATGTATTGGTGCCTTCAGATTGCTAAAATCACCCGAGAGAGAGAGAGAGAGTATTAGACAGACAGACAGACAAAGAATGAGGGCCAGACAAAGAGCTAGCAAGCAAACAGAGGTACTAACACTGAAATTAACTTCACCAACTACTTGTCAAGAGATAATTAAATACACACACACCACTGTGTGTGTGTGTGTGTTCTCTTAAGTACACACGCACTCTCACACACACTCACATGCACTCTACGGACTCTCAGGCACTCACATACCCCTCACACCCACTTACAGGCACTCATACATAGTCACACTTTCTCACAAGCACTCACGGGCAGTGAACTGCACTCAAACGCAGCAACAACACTTGCACTCACACGCACTCACTTGCGTTAGTTTCCCTTTGCGATGCATGTGACAAAATAGTCCAGACTGATATGGAGGTGATTAGTGGCTGCACAGTTAAGGATCAC
>WNGS01166021.1:18785-30144 GCA_020271785.1 Procambarus virginalis | reverse complement strand
ATTGCTGTTGTGTATAAAACTAGAATGTGTGCTATTTATTATAAACTATTATTGTAAACTGATATTGGAAGTGTGGTCCCTTGATTGTTTAAGCATAGGTTTGACATATATATGAATGACATTGGGTGGATATATATATATATATATATATCTATATATATATATATATAATATATAATATATATATATATATATATTATAATATATATATATATATATAGGAGCTACCTCGTATAGGCTAATAGGCCTTCTGCAGTTACCTTTATTCTTATGTTTAGCTCATCTGCTATGCTGCCTGTGATGAAGTTAGGTAAGCTGGGGGATGGATAGTCTAGCTATTTTTTGAATAATAATATTTAATATATAATATATAGATAAGTAGCATGCCAAGGCCTCATTGCACATCTTGTGACGTCACTCGTAGTTGAAAAGTCAGGTTACCTTGAGATCTTGAGATGATTTCGGGGCTTTAGTGTGCCTGCGGCCCGGTCTTCGATCAGGCCTCCACCCCAGGAAGCAGCCCGTGACAGCTGACTAACACCCAGGTACCTATTTTGCTGCTGGGTAACAGGAGCATAGGGTGAAAGAAACTCTGCCCATTGTTTCTCGCCGGCACTGGTTGGTGTTGGCCTTGACACACATCTGTTATTTTGACCATATTTTATCCCTACACTGGGACAGCTTTCGTGACCTCATGCGTCACTAAAACAAAGGATCTTATCACTATAGAATGCATTTGTTTATTATAGGTCAGGTTAGGTTGGTTTGGTAGGACTGATGACGTGAATAACAAAAAATATGATCAATGAGCAAAAATACGAGCAAAAGGCATCAGGGGAAACACTACAAGGCATCAGAGCTTCGCCTGTGATGACACTTTCAGAGTACAGTTGAGCTATTGAGAGTGATTAAGAGAAATTGCTAATGAGAGGTGGATACCCTCCCTGGAACCGCTTGGGAGGCTAAGAGCAATGTATTCATTGGTGGATCAAACCGCACTGGGGATGAGAAGGTCAGAATGAAGGTAACTGCAGGAGGCCTATTTCAAAACTTGCAAAGCAGCTTCTACTCAATGTAGTTCATATATATGTAGACTGAAATAGTATTTTGAATTGTTATATGCTACAGTAGAGTGTGGTGGACATGTTTTTGAGCGATTGCAAGATGTACACAGGACTAGCAGTGAAGGAGGATGTCTGAGTGTTGGTTTAGCCTGTTTTTTTTAAATTACATAATATATATTTGCACGCACTTGGGAATACTACTGAATTCCTGTTGAAGTCTCCATGTCTGGGGGGTCTGTTTCATACCAAGGGGAGATAGTGGATTTTCATTTTATTTCCCTATGCTCAATAAACGATCCTCGAGGAAAGATTTACAAAGCTTAAGGGGGACGATAGAACAGTTTTGGAAAAGTAGTTCAATGTCAACCAATATTTTTTGACTAGTTGTATATGAAAAGTGCTGAAATTGTCCCAAGTTTCAGTACTGCAGCGTAAATAGAAAGGGAGATTTTTTTTCAACGTTTTTTACACATTTTCAAGTCTACACTTCAGAACACACGTTTCAGATATAATTATTCTGTGACACTTTTCTGACACATTAGCATATAATAAAGGTTCGCTAGATAGATAATTTCCAAAACATCCTTAGTTTTCCTAATACAAATTTTCAAAGTTCCCCAAAAAAATTATGCAAATATGGCATGTTTATTGCTATTATAAAATCAATAAATGAACTTAGAGAAAAAAGCTGTCTACCAAATGTAGAGACATGCCATCTACATATACTGTGTAAGTTTCATGTAAATTGAATAAAAAATGAAAATGTTTTGTAAACGTTTATGTTAATTGCCAAAAAACAGCAAATAATAAAGTCTAAGGTTCTAAAATCTGTGGCTGAGGTTGACATCAACCAATTTTCTCCAAAATTGGCATCCTTACAGATAGGCTTACGTACAGTAAGGTGTGTAAGTTTGATGCAAATCGTCCGAAAAAAAAAAATTGAAAAAAATCTTTATTTTTTTTAACTTAAATTTTTTTCCAATTAAACTAATTATAATATTTGTTTAATATATGCTATTGTGATAGCAAAGAGTCATAGATATGATTTCAGTTGACACTTTTGTTTGATAATGGTTTTGACCATTTTGGCATAATTTTCACACCTACTTCAATATTTTTTTCTCCCTTCCTATTTATGCTATGATGCTGAAACTTGGACCAGATGAAACACTTTTCATTTAGAACTTGTAAAAAAAGTTTGATTGAAATCGAACGAGTTTTCATTTATTGCATTTTTGGAACCAAACTCCCCATTACATTTTCTAGAAAGGTGAAGAATTAGGGGTTGCCATGATAGAGGTGTGTGAGTGGATGAATGGACATAACAAAGGGGGATATTAATAGCCTATCAAAAGTATCAGCACGAGACAGAACATGAAACAATGGGTATAAATTGGATAAGTTTTAGATGTAGGAAAAGACCTGGGTAAATACTGGTTTGGTAGCAGGGATGAATGCTGAGATACATGATAGTTCATGCTCTGTGTTGCTCTCTCCTTGTTTCATATGAATAAGAGATAGTGGATTTCATCATTTTCTAAGCTCAATATACGATCCTCGGTTGGACACTATATATATAAACTTAAAAATAAGTATGGTTGGGAATAAATACACCATAATAGATAACGGTCTTATACAAGGAAGATGAACTGGGTGACGATGAGACACACTCATTGACCATTAGCGATGTCTGTGTAGGGTCACCGAGGTAAGGCAAAACACACGAGACAGGGCCCGGCCTTTAATCCCCTTGAGCAAAATGGTAGGGGCCTAGGAGGGAACCTTTTAATCTAACATTTTGGAAAATTACATATGACGGTCGGGAGCAGACGATAAATGAATGAAAATATTATTAGGAGACTAAGAGATACCAACGAAAAAAAAATTAAAAACATACCCTGGGCCAAATGACTGCAGGCGGAAAAAATTAAAAAACCAGTGCGCCAAATCGCTGCAGTTGGAAAAAGCAAAATTGCAGCGATTTAGGGCCATTTGGTTTTGATGGAAAGGCGGCCTTTTACTCCCCTCGCCATAAATATCGAAAATGGGAATAAATATACCATATCAGAACACGGTCTTATCCAGGGAAGATGAAGACTGGATGACGTCATTGACCATTAGCAATGTCTGTGCAGGGTCACCGGGGTAACGAAATTTTAGTGAGACAGAAGCCTGCAGTTTAAGCCCCTTGAGCGAAATAGTAGGGAACTGTTTTAATTAAACTTTTTGGGAAATGATATATGATGGACGGGAACGAATGGTAAATGAATGAAAATATAAGGGGACTAAGAGATACCGACGAAAAAAAATGAAAAACACCCCATGGGTCAATGCCAGAGGTGGAGGGAAAAATCGTAAACACCCCTGCGCCATAGACAGGCAGAGGGGAAAAATGAAAATAGACGGTCTGCGAGGCCATTTCCACTACTCTTGGATTCCAAGGGCCCCCTGCTTGGACGCACTCCAGGGGCCCCCTGCTTGGACGCACTCCATGGGGTCCCTGCTCGGACGCACTCCAGGGGGTCCCTGCTCGTACGCACTCCAGGGGGTTCCCCCCTCCTCGGACAGGGAGACGCACTTCAGGGCTCCCTGCACAGACGCACTCCAGAGGGGTCCCCTGCTCGGAGGGGGAGACACATTTCAGGTGTCCCTGCTCGGACGTGGACACGCACTCCAAGGGCCCCTGCTCGGACGGAGAGACACACTCCAGGGGCCCTGCTCGGACGGGGAGACGCACTTTAGGGGCCCCTGCTCGGACGGAGGGACGCACTCCAGGGGCCCCTGCTCGGACGGAGAGACGCACTCCAGGAGCCCCTGCTCGGACGAGCTCCAGGGGCCCTGCTCGGACGGGAAGACGCACTCCAGGGGCCCCTGCTCGGAAGGGGAGACACTTCAGGGGCCCCTGCTCGGACGGGGAGACGCACTCCAGGGGCCCCCCTGCTCGGACGGGGAGACACACGCCAGGGACCCCTGCTCGGACGTGGAGACGCACTAAAGGGGCCCCTGCTCGGACGGAGAGACGCACTTTAGGAACCCCTCCTCGGACGCACTCCAGGGGCCCTGTTAGGACAGGGAGACGCACTCCAGGGGCCCCTGCTCGGAATGGGAGACACACTTCAGGGGCCCCTACTCGGACGTGGAGACGCACTCCAGGGACCCTGCTCGGACGGAAAGACGCACTCCAGGAGCCGCTGCTCCGACGCACTCCAGGGGCCTTACTCGGACGAGGAGACGAACTCCAGGGGGCCCTGCTCGGACGTGGACACGCACTCCAAGAGTACCTGCTCGGACAGGGCGATGCACTCCAGGAGCCCCTGCTCGGACGGAGAGACGCACTCAAGGAGCCCCTGCTCGGACGCACTCCAGGGGCCTTGCTCGGACGGGGAGCCCACTCCAGGAGCCCCTGCTCCGACGCACTCCAGGGGCCCTGCTCGGACTGGGAAACGCACTCTAGGGGCCCCTGTTCGGACGTGGAGACGCAATCCAGGGGTCCCTGCTAGGACGGGGAGACGCACTCCAGGGGCACCTGCTCGGACTGGGAGACGCACTCCAGGGGCCCCTGTTCGGACAGGAAGACGCACTCCAGGAGCCCCTGCTCGGAAGGGGAGACACACTCCAGGGGGCCCTGCTCGGACGCACTCTAGGAGCCATACTCGGGCGGGGAGACACACTTCAGGGGCTGCTGCTCGGACGGGGAGACGCACTCCACGGGCCTCTGCTCGGACGTGGAGACGCATTCCAGGGGGCCCCTGCTCAGACGTGGAGACACACTCCAGGGGACATTGCTCGGACGTGGAGACGCACTCTAGGAGCCCCTGCTCGGACACACTCCAAGAGGCCTGCTCGGACACACTCCAGGAGGCCTGCTCGGACGGAGAGACGCACTCCAGGGGACCTTGCTCGGACGGGGAGACGCACTCCAGGGGTCCCTGCTCGCACGGGGAGACGCACTCCAGGGGTCCCTGCTCGGACGGGGAGACGCACTCCAGGGGTCCCTGCTCGCATGGGGAGACGCACTCCAGAAGCCCCAGCTCGGACGCAGAGACACACTCCAGAGGGCCCTACTTGGACGGTGAGCCGCACTCCAGGGGCCCCTACTCGGACACACTCCATGGGCCCCTGCTCGGACGGGGAGACGTATTCCAGGGGCCCCTGCTCGGACGGGGAGACGCAAACCAGGGGACCCCCCTGCTCGGAAGAGGAGACGCACTCCAGGGGCCCCTGCTCGGATAGGGAGACGCACTCCAGGGGTCCCTGCTCGGACGGGGAGACGCACTACAGAGGGCTCTGCTTGGACGAGGAGACGCACTCCTGGGGCCCCTCCTCGGACGGGAAGACGCACTCCAGGGGCCCCTGCTCGCACGGGGAGACGCACTCCAAGGGCCCCTGCTCGGACGTGAAGACGCACTTCAAGGGCCCCTGATCGGACGTGGAGACGCACTCCTGGGGCGCCTGCTCGGACGGGGACACGCACTCCAGGCGCCCCTGCTCGGACGTGGAGACGCACTCCAGGGGCCCCCCCTTGCTCGGACGGGGAGACGCACTCCAGGGGCCCCTGCTCGGACAGAGAGACGCTCTCCAGGGGCCCCTGCTCGGAAGGAGAGACGCACTCCAGGGGCCCCTGCTCGCACAGGGAGACGCACTCCAGGGGCCCCCTGCTCGGACGGGGAGACGCACTCCAGGGGCCCCTGCTCGGACAGAGAGACGCTCTCCAGGGGCCCCTGCTCGGAAGGAGAGACGCACTCCAGGAGCCCCTGCTAGGACGCACTATAGGCGCCCTGCTCGGACGGGAAGACACACTCAAGCGGCCCCTGCTCGGAAGGGGAGACACACTTCAGGGGCCCTTGCTCGGACGGAGAGACGCACTCCAGGAGCCCCTGCTCGGACAGGGAGACGAACTCCCTGCTCGGACGTGGAGACACACTTCAGGAGCCCCTGCTCGGACAGGGAGACGCTCTCCAGGAGCCCCTGCTCGGAAGGAGAGACCCACTCAAGGAGCCCCTGCTCGGACGCACTCCAGGCGCTCTGCTCGGACGGCGACCCCACTCCGGGAGCCCCTGCTCAGACGAAGTCCACGGGCCCTGCTTGGACGGGGCGACGCACTCCAGGGGTCCCTGATCGTACGGGGATACGCATTCGAGGGGCCCCTGCTCGGACGCTGAGACGCACTCCAGAGGGCCTTGCTCGGAAGGTGAGACTTATTCCAGGGGCCACTACTCGCAGGCATTCCAAGGGCTCCTGCTCGGACGGGGACACGCACTACAGGGGCCCCTGCTAAGACGGGGAGACGCAATCCAGGGGCCCCCTGCTCGAACGGGAAGACGCACTCCAGGAGCCCCTGCTCGGACGGGGAGACGCACTCCAGGAGCCTCTGCTCGGACGCTGAGACGCACTCCAGAGGGCCCTGCTCGGACGTGGAGACGCACTCCAGGAGCCCCTGCTCGGATGCACTCCAGGGCCCTGCTCGGACTTTGAGACGCACTCCAGGGGCCCTTGCTCGGACGTGGTGACGCACTCCATGTGTCCCTGCTCGGACGCGGAGTCACACTCCAGGGGGCCCTGCTCGGACGTGGAGACACTCCAGGAACCCCTGCTCGAACTCTCTCAAGGGGACCCTGCTCGGACGTGGAGACGCACTCCAGGGGCCCCTGCTCGGACAGTGAGACATACTCCATGGGGCCCTGCTCGGACGTGGAGACGCACCCCAGGAGCCCCTGCTCGAACGCTCTCAAGGGGCACCTGCTCGGACGTGGAAATGCATTCCAAGAGCTCCTGCTCGGACGGGAAGACGCACTTCAGGGGCCCCTGATCGGACGTGGAGACGCACTCCTGGGGCGCCTGCTCGGACGGGGACACGCACTCCAGGCGCCCCTGCTCGGACGTGGAGACGCACTCCAGGGGGGCCCCCCTGCTCGGACGGGGAGACGCACTCCAGGGGCCCCTGCTCGGACAGAGAGACGCTCTCCAGGGGCCTCTGCTCGGAAGGAGAGACGCACTTCAGGAGCCCCTGCTAGGACGCACTATAGGCGCCCTGCTCGGACGGGAAGACACACTCAAGCGGCCCCTGCTCGGAAGGGGAGACACACTTCAGGGGCCCCTGCTCGGACGGGAAGACGCACTTCATGGGCCGTGATCGGACGTGGAGACGCACTCCTTGGGAGCCTGCTCAGACGGGGACACGCACTCCAGAGCCCCCCCCCCCTGCTCGGACGGGGAGACGCACTCCAGGGGCCCCTGCTCGGACAGAGAGACGCTCTCCAGGGGCCCCTGCTCGGAAGGAGAGACGCACTCCAGGAGCCCCTGCTAGGACGCACTATAGGCGCCCTGCTCGGACGGGAAGACACACTCAAGCGGCCCCTGCTCGGAAGGGGAGACACACTTCAGGGGCCCTTGCTCGGACGGAGAGACGCACTCCAGGAGCCCCTGCTCGGACAGGGAGACGAGCTCCCTGCTCGGACGTGGAGACACACTTCAGGAGCCCCTGCTCGGACAGGGAGACGCTCTCCAGGAGCCCCTGCTCGGAAGGAGAGACCCACTCAAGGAGCCCCTGCTCGGACGCACTCCAGGCGCTCTGCTCGGACGGCGACCCCACTCCGGGAGCCCCTGCTCAGACGAAGTCCACGGGCCCTGCTTGGACGGGGCGACGCACTCCAGGGGTCCCTGATCGGACGGGGAGACGCATTCGAGGGGCCCCTGCTCGGACGCTGAGACGCACTCCAGAGGGCCCTGCTCGGAAGGTGAGACTTATTCCAGGGGCCACTACTCGCAGGCATTCCAAGGGCTCCTGCTCGGACGGGGACACGCACTACAGGGGCCCCTGCTAAGACGGGGAGACGCAATCCAGGGGCCCCCTGCTCGAACGGGAAGACGCACTCCAGGAGCCCCTGCTCGGACGGGGAGACGCACTCCAGGAGCCTCTGCTCGGACGCTGAGACGCACTCCAGAGGGCCCTGCTCGGACGTGGAGACGCACTCCAGGAGCCCCTGCTCGGATGCACTCCAGGGCCCTGCTCGGACTTTGAGACGCACTCCAGGGGCCCTTGCTCGGACGTGGTGACGCACTCCATGTGTCCCTGCTCGGACGCGGAGTCACACTCCAGGGGGCCCTGCTCGGACGTGGAGACACACTCCAGGAGCCCCTGCTCGAACTCTCTCAAGGGGACCCTGCTCGGACGTGGAGACGCACTCCAGGGGCCCCTGCTCGGACGGGGAGACATACTCCATGGGGCCCTGCTCGGACGTGGAGACGCACCCCAGGAGCCCCTGCTCGAACGCTCTCAAGGGGCACCTGCTCGGACGTGGAAATGCACTCCAGGAGCTCCTGCTCGGACGTGGAGATGCACTCCAGGAGCCCCTGCTCGGATGCACCCCAGGGGCCCTGCTCGGACGGGGAGACACACTTCAGGGGCCCCCTGCTCGGACGGGGAGACGAACTCCAGGGGACCCCTGCTCGGACGTGGAGACGCACTCCAGGAGCCCCTTCTCGGACGCATTCCAGGGGCCCTGCTCGGACGGGGAGACGCACTCCAGGGGCCCCTGCTCGCACAGGGAGACGCACTTCAGGGGCCCTGCTCGGACGGGGAGACGCACTCCAGGGGCCCCTGCTCGGACAGAGAGACGCTCTCCAGGGGCCCCTGCTCGGAAGGAGAGACGCACTCCAGGAGCCCCTGCTAGGACGCACTATAGGCGCCCTGCTCGGACGGGAAGACACACTCAAGCGGCCCCTGCTCGGAAGGGGAGACACACTTCAGGGGCCCTTGCTCGGACGGAGAGACGCACTCCAGGAGCCCCTGCTCGGACAGGGAGACGAGCTCCCTGCTCGGACGTGGAGACACACTTCAGGAGCCCCTGCTCGGACAGGGAGACGCTCTCCAGGAGCCCCTGCTCGGAAGGAGAGACCCACTCAAGGAGCCCCTGCTCGGACGCACTCCAGGCGCTCTGCTCGGACGGCGACCCCACTCCGGGAGCCCCTGCTCAGACGAAGTCCACGGGCCCTGCTTGGACGGGGCGACGCACTCCAGGGGTCCCTGATCGGACGGGGAGACGCATTCGAGGGGCCCCTGCTCGGACGCTGAGACGCACTCCAGAGGGCCCTGCTCGGAAGGTGAGACTTATTCCAGGGGCCACTACTCGCAGGCATTCCAAGGGCTCCTGCTCGGACGGGGACACGCACTACAGGGGCCCCTGCTAAGACGGGGAGACGCAATCCAGGGGCCCCCTGCTCGAACGGGAAGACGCACTCCAGGAGCCCCTGCTCGGACGGGGAGACGCACTCCAGGAGCCTCTGCTCGGACGCTGAGACGCACTCTAGAGGGCCCTGCTCGGACGTGGAGACGCACTCCAGGAGCCCCTGCTCGGATGCACTCCAGGGCCCTGCTCGGACTTTGAGACGCACTCCAGGGGCCCTTGCTCGGACGTGGTGACGCACTCCATGTGTCCCTGCTCGGACGCGGAGTCACACTCCAGGGGGCCCTGCTCGGACGTGGAGACACACTCCAGGAGCCCCTGCTCGAACTCTCTCAAGGGGACCCTGCTCGGACGTGGAGACGCACTCCAGGGGCCCCTGCTCGGACGGGGAGACATACTCCATGGGGCCCTGCTCGGACGTGGAGACGCACCCCAGGAGCCCCTGCTCGAACGCTCTCAAGGGGCACCTGCTCGGACGTGGAAATGCACTCCAGGAGCTCCTGCTCGGACGTGGAGATGCACTCCAGGAGCCCCTGCTCGGATGCACCCCAGGGCCCTGCTCGGACGGGGAGACACACTTCAGGGGCCCCCTGCTCGGACGGGGAGACGAACTCCAGGGGACCCCTGCTCGGACGTGGAGACGCACTCCAGGAGCCCCTTCTCGGACGCATTCCAGGGGCCCTGCTCGGACGGGGAGACGCACTCCAGGGGCCCCTGCTCGCACAGGGAGACGCACTTCAGGGGCCCTGCTCGGACGGGGAGACGCACTCCAGGGGCCCCTGCTCGGACAGAGAGACGCTCTCCAGGGGCCCCTGCTCGAAGGAGAGACGCACTCCAGGAGCCCCTGCTAGGACGCACTATAGGGCCCTGCTCGGACGGGAAGACACACTCAAGCGGCCCTGCTCGGAAGGGAGACACACTTCAGGGGCCTTGCTCGGACGGAGAGACGCACTCCAGGAGCCCCTGCTCGGACAGGGAGACGAACTCCCTGCTCGGACGTGGAGACACACTTCAGGAGCCCCTGCTCGGACAGGGAGACGCTCTCCAGGAGCCCCTGCTCGGAAGGAGAGACCCACTCAGGAGCCCCTGCTCGGACGCACTCCATGCGCTCTGCTCGGACGGCGACCCCACTCCGGGAGCCCCTGCTCAGACGAAGTCCACGGGCCCTGCTTGGACGGGGCGACGCACTCCAGGGTCCCTGATCGGACGGGGAGACGCATTCGAGGGGCCCCTGCTCGGACGCTGAGACGCACTCCAGAGGGCCCTGCTCGGAAGGGGAGACTTATTCCAGGGGCCACTACTCGCAGGCATTCCAAGGGCTCCTGCTCGGACGGGGACACGCACTACAGGGGCCCCTGCTAAGACGGGGAGACGCAATCCGGGGCCCCCTGCTCGAACGGGAAGACGCACTCCAGGAGCCCCTGCTCGGACGGGGAGACGCACTCCAGGAGCCTCTGCTCGGACGCTGAGACGCACTCTAGAGGGCCCGCTCGGACGTGGAGACGCACTCGGAGCCCCTGCTCGGATGCACTCCAGGGCCCTGCTCGGACTTTGAGACGCACACCAGGGGCCCTTGCTCGGACGTGGTGACGCACTCCATGTGTCCCTGCTCGGACGCGGAGTCCACTCCAGGGGCCCTGCTCGGACGTGGAGACAACTCCAGGAGCCCCTGCTCGAACTCTCTCAAGGGACCCTGCTCGGACGTGGAGACGCACTCCAGGGGCCCCTGCTCGGACGGGGAGACATACTCCATGGGCCCTGCTCGGACGTGGAGACGCACCCCAGGAGCCCCTGCTCGAACGCTCTCAAGGGGCACCTGCTCGGACGTGGAAATGCACTCCAGGAGCTCCTGCTCGGGCGTGGAGATGCACTCCAGGAGCCCCTGCTCGGATGCACCCCAGGGCCCTGCTCGGACGGGGAGACACACTTCAGGGGCCCCCTGCTCGGACGGGGAGACGAACTCCAGGGGACCCTGCTCGGACGTGGAGACGCACTCCAGGAGCCCCTTCTCGGACGCATTCCAGGGGCCTGCTCGGACGGGAGACGCACTCCAGGGGCCCCTGCTCGCACAGGGAGACGCACTTCAGGGCCCTGCTCGGACGGGGAGAC
>WNGS01166021.1:0-17785 GCA_020271785.1 Procambarus virginalis | reverse complement strand
GTAGTGTTAGCGGTGTTCAACCTTCTGTAGTGACAATGTTGAAACAAAGGTTAAGTAAACGGTATATAGAAATAAAAGAAAATAGATATGAATAATATCACCTTTGATT
Organism: Procambarus virginalis; assembly: GCA_020271785.1. Taxonomy (NCBI): domain Eukaryota; kingdom Metazoa; phylum Arthropoda; class Malacostraca; order Decapoda; family Cambaridae; genus Procambarus; species Procambarus virginalis. The sequence continues at coordinate 17,676 of WNGS01166021.1, read as the reverse complement.
TTAGTAGCTGTTGTGCAAGTGAGGAGAAAGCAAAACTGTTACAGTGTTGGGAGGAAGTGTCTAAGAAACTCTCGTATCTCTTGGAATGTGACGGACAGGGCAAAGGTAGTTTTATTATTAATCATGGATGAAGTAAAGTGAGGATATTATCTTGGAACGTTAATGGATTAAAAACTAGATCGGTGGATGTACACTATTATACTCTTAGAGAGAATATTGACATAGTAGCACTCCAGGAAACTGGGGATAGGGATGGTAGCATTCTGAGGTTAATTGGCTATACAGGTTTTCACTTATATGCTGATGGAGGAATTAGGGGGAGTCTCATGTTATGTCAAAAGTACCATACCTGCTGAGATAACTGGAATCCCTCAGAGATATAGAGGTATTGAAAGTATTAGTTGCGGATTCGATTACAAGACCGAGAGTTAAATTTCATTAATCTATACTTATCTGATAGTTCCCTTGATTTAAGATACTTGCCAGATTCCTTCTTTTCTGAAGATACACTTGTGGTAGGGGATTTTAATGCCAGACATCCAGCTTTAGGATCAAGGGCTAAAGCAAATAGGAATGGTTGCAGATGGTACCAGTTTTTGCAGGAACATGAAGATGTTCAACTGCTGGATGAAATGCTAAGTGATCATTTTGCCTTACAAATACAGCTTAAACTAGATAAAAAGAATGCCTGCTTTCAGAGGAATCGGTTAGAGTTTAGTGAAGGAGAATTAAGGGGTCTTGTTGGTCATATTAAGTCGTGGTATGATACTTATAAACCAGTTTCGGCAGAAGTATTTTATGAAGATCTAATTAAGGAGGTAGATGTATTTAATGCGACATTGAAAAGAAGAACATCTAGTATAAAAAAGCATCCCCCCCGTGGACATTAAGCATGAGGAGAGCTCACAGGGATTGGAATAGGAATGGTAGGACTGAGGAAGGGAAGAATGGCAGTTGCTAGGCTGTGTGGGGAGAAGAGAAAAGAAATTAGGAGCAAGTATTGGCAGGAGTTTGCAGTGAAAGTTGGGAGTAAGAGAAACTTGAAGGAAATCTGGCGAGATGTAAATAAAGTAAGGGGTAAAAAGCATAGTTTTGTTGCACATCCTGACCCGCAAGGAATTGCGAATGGTCTCGTAGATAAATGGGCGGAAGCTGCCAAACTTAGTTCATTGCCTTCTATAACTAGAGTCATTAGATTCTTGGAAAGATCTAAGAAAGGATTTTATACTTACAGCAGGTAACAGTGGAGATGTCACTTGCACAGGTATTACCAGAAATGAACTAATAATGGCGATTAAAGTTGGGAAATCTACCGCCCATGGGGAGGATGGAGTAACTTATGAAATACTTAATGAACTTGTCATTATGAAGAAAAGCCCACTGTTAGACCTCTTTACTATTAGTTATAAAGAGGGCAGTATTCCTAGTAAATGGAAAAAAGCTATGATCATCCCTATCCCTAAAGCCAATGGAGAGTACAGACCTGTGTCTTTAACCTCGTGTTTTTGCAAAATGATGGAGAGGATCATTTTAAATAGACTTTTGTATATGATAGGTGATCAGCTCTCTAGTAATTTGTCCGGGTTCCTCAGAGGCAAAGGTACCTCTGACTGTATCATTAAATGTCTAGCTAATAATGATTACTATAGAATTTTTATTGATTTACAAGGAGCTTTTGATAAAGCCAACAAAGAGGTTATCTTATATGAACTAGCTGGTCTTGGTGTTAAAGGGAGATTATTGCGCTGGATAGGGGATTATCTTCACGAAAGAAAGGCTCAGGTGTGGTATCAAGGTTGTGTGTCAGTTGTGAAATCTCTTGAACTCGGCACACCTCAGGGAGGAGTGTTGAGTCCCACCCTGTTTAATGTACTAATGAATAAGATAGCGTCTGAGAGATACTCAAATGAGGTAACTCCTATCATATATGCCGATGATTTTTTTTTCAGTTCAAAAATGTTTCAAAGGTTCAAACGGTGTTGGATAATTTCGGAAATCAGTATCACCATATGGGACTGGTGGTTAATGAAAACAAAACTAAGTTTGAATGTAGAAGTCGGAGGCCCATTATATTGAAAATAAATGGTAAAAATATAGAGAGTTAATATATATAAATATTTAGGCATATACGTTGGATATACCCAGAAGAGTTTGGAAGCTGAGATGAACAGACTGTTGGGTCAATGTCGGAAGAGATTACAACCTCTGAAGGCCTTGGCATGCTGTGGAAAGGGAGTGGGAGTCCCTGTGCTACGAATGATATATTTGAGTACTGTAAGATCCCTTATTGATTATGCTGCACCTGTTATTTCTTGTTTTGGTAAAGGTAGAATGGGCAAGTTGGAGAAGGTACAAAATGAAGCCATGAGAATTATCTTAGGATGCCCAAGAAATGCTATGATTGAGATAATGAGGATGGAGTTGAATCTGAAGAGTATTGTGGATAAAATTTCAGAGATAAATGTAGCCTCTGCCATTAGATTAATGAGAGGTGGGGGAGCTAATGAATTGGTCCTCTCAGTTCAAAAGGTGGGGAGTAATGAACAATGTATGATGAAGACGAGAGCATATATGAGTACCTTATGCTCTAATGTTATAAAGTATGATGTTATTACAGAATGTACTGCTGTGCCTAAGAGACAATTCACACCACCATGGGAGGATTGTAATGTAGATGTATTAATTATTCCCTTGCAAAAGAAAAAAGTATGTATGAAATAGGAGAGCTGAGGGCAACATATGATTGTATAATTAGAAAATTACCTACAGAAAACACTCTACATGTATATTGTGATGGGTCAGTAGCTAGGGATGGGAAGGCAGGATGTGGAGTCTTGATCAGGGAGTACACTGACATCGGCACTGTAGATACTGTTATTGGACGCCGCTTAACTGACAATGTCTCTTCAACTCAGGCTGAACTCCAAGGAGTTTCAGCAGGATTACAGGAAGTAGTCAAATATGGCAAAAATGCCTGCTTCTTTATTGACAGTAGAGGAGGGTTAGAGTCTTTATATAGCAGACGTCCAGTTTATCAGAATATTGTGATTGAGAGTAGAGAGAATGTTAAGAAATTAGAAAAAATGGGTATAAAGTAAGAATCATGTGGATCCCTTCACATGTGGGAATACTGTTGAATGAGGTAGTTGATAAGATAGTGAAGAGAGCCACGGAAAAAATTCTTGTTGATGTTGTATGTTAGATAACCTTGAAGCAAATAAAAACAAGAATCAAGATGATCCAAGAGGGTGAAGAAATGGTTAAGAGAATGGCAATGGTGGACAGTAGTAACACACTTAAGAATTATTCAATAATAAATACAAATTCGTCCTTCACCTATGGTAAAGGAAAGTCTACTTGGAAGGATTCAATTTACATGAGATTAAGATTAGGATATAAATATATCTGGCAATACGGTGTTGATGTCAGCGAAAAAGATAAGGAGTGTAAATTATGTAGTATGCCGCACGCCCACACCTTAGAACATTATGTATTAGAGTGTCAACTTATTGAAAACTATAGAAATAAGGAAATAAATAGTGTACCACATCAAATTGTATGGATGTGTGATAATGGTATGATAGACAGAATACTTAGGAGCTACAAGAATTTTGCCCCAAGAGTGTAACATTTATATGCTGTGCTTACTATATTAACCTGCAATGTTAAATGGGATTCTTGTACTGTATTGTGATTTGTGTATTTGTACTCACTGAATTTGTGTGCCCCTTGAGGGACTTGAAGTGGAGGTGGGTAGAAATAGCCTAAGCTACTCTATCCCTTTGAGGTGTATTTTTTTCTTGTCTCAATAAACATACTTGAACTTGAACTTTGGGTATATTTGGTAGAAATTGTCTTAAATTTGGTTGAATTTAGGTGGGATAGCTTAAATTTCACCAACTTTAATCAAATCTAGCTTTGGATATGATAAGTTAGGTTAGGTTGTCTAGGGTAGGTTGGAATAGGTGAAAACTTTGCTAAAATGGGCTTTTGCTGTGCTATGATACAAAACATTTGGGTATGTAGAAATTGTCTTAAATTAGGTGGGATAGCTTAAATTTCGCCAACTTTAATTAAATCTAACTTTGGGCCTGCTAGGTCAGGTTAGGTAAGGTCGTGTAGGGTAGGTTGGAATAGGTGAAAATGTGGGTAAAATGGGCTTTGGATGTGCTATGATACAAAACATTTGGGTATATTTGGTGGGGATTGTCTTAAATTAGGTTTATTATAGATGGGACAGCATAAATGTCAGCAACTTTAATCAAGTCTGCCTTTGTATATGCTTGGTCAGGTTAGGTAAGGTTGCCTAGGGTAAGTTGGAATAGGTGAAAATGTGGGTAAAAATGAGCTTTGGCTCTGTTATTATTCAAAACATTTGGGTTTATTTGGTGGGGGATTGTCTTAAATTAGATCGAATTTAAGTGGGAATAGCTTAAATTTCGCCAATATTAATCAAATCTAACTTTGGATATGCCAGGTTAGGTTGGATGAGGTTGTGTAGGATAGGTTATATAATATCTTAGGGTAATGAATTAGCATGTTCAAATTTTTTTGTAAATTTACCTATTTTGGGGATTCGAGCTATAGCTAACTCATGTAATGTATGTTCAGAGGTGACATAGGCTTGTATGTGAGGATATGGGATGGATATATTTAGTTAGTATAGCTTTTTGCTAGGTTGAATTTGGTTAAATTTGTGTAGTATATGTATAATTTTTTTATTGATTTAGGTGAATTTAAGTTTTAATAGCGTGCATTTTTGATAGGATATAGTAAATTTGGTTAAATTATCATAGAAATTACTGACTTCACCCAACCCCAACTGTCAACAAGTCTGTTGGAGGGTTTGCCTATGGGTGACATGATTGAAGAGGATGGAACAAGGGGGGGTATTAATAAGACATTAAAAACAATGGACATATGCTAGATGAATAGTTTAGCACTAATAATGTTGAAACATTTATGGTAAATGTGTTTTTATATTGAGCTCATAGGATGTCAGACTTACCATTCATTCATGTGAAATTCTGACTTTTAGGAAGTTAGTTAAACTCCGCATATTATAAATGATGACCTAAACATACCTAGAAAAATATAATGCAAATTGTGTATTGTTTTACCTAGTTGGCTGTGATTGTATATATATAAATAGCACAGTTATTATAGTTGTGGAAGTTGTGTATTAATTGTGCAGATTCTGTATTTTGCATAAGTTGTATGATGATTGCAATTATGCATTGATTATATTCCTACAAATTGTGTATTGTTTGTGCAAGTTGTGTATTCATTGTACATGTTTTGTATGTGTATTTGTGGAATTGTGTAGTTGTGTATTTGATGTATATGCACTAGTTGTGTATCGTTCATGTTTGGGCTAGTTGTGTATTGTTTATATTTCCGTGCAAGTTGTGTATTAATTGCGTATATGTTGTAATTGTATTTGTGTGAATTGTGTATTTTTGCTAGTTGTGTATTTACATATCTGGGCTAGTTATGTATTGTACGTATTTGTGCTGGATATGTATTTGATTGTATTTATGCAAGTTGTGTAATAATAATTATGAAAGATGTATAATAATTGCGCAAGTTGTGTATTAATTTGCTCATGTCGTGTAATTGTATATGGAGGAATTGTGTATTTATATCGATTGTCATTGCCCAAGTTATGTAATTATATTAGCAAGTTTGCGTGTTTTAATTGCGCAAAGATGTGTAATAATTACACAATGTGTGTAATAATTGTCTATGTTTTATAATCGTTTTGTGCTAATAGTGTATTTATGCAAGTTGTGTTTTTACTTTGCTGAAGTGGAACTGGTGCAACTGTATTTTTGTATGCAAATTGTGTATTTGTGTAAGTTCTGTATATGTAATCTGAAAAAAAATAGTTCTTCATTCTGCAAGTGTGTAAGTGTATTTTGGTTTATGAGACAATGTGTAGGTATTTTGTGAAAATTATGTTTGTGAAATTGTGTAATTTTAGTGAAAGCACATTTTTATTGCCTAAATGTACAAGCAATTTGCTATATTTGTGCAAATACCATACTTTGCATAAATGTTATCCATTGAGTGTACATGCAATATTTGTGTAAATGGTATATTTTTGTATGCAACTGACATATTTTGTATGTAAATGACATTTTGTCTATAAATGACATATTTTGTGTGTGAATGGTATATTTTGTGTGTAAATAATACATATTTTGTGAATAAATGACATATTTGGTATGTAAATGTTGTATTTTCTGTGTAAATGGAATTTAATGTGAAAATGCTTAGTGCGTAAATGCTATGTAGAGTGTATATGTTTTATACTGCATGTCATGATTTTGTGTATTTTTAGTGTAAGTGCAAGTGTTACATTTTGTATTAATGATGTTAAATTAATATATTTTAGCGTGCCTTATCACAACCTGAGCTTTTTATTGAAGAATAGTAATATTTATTTAAATGGGACATAAACACTCTGGTCTATTCATATGAATAGTATGTAGTAGGTATTTATTCATGTAATTACAATATTCGATGTGTTTGAATATAATAGAGTATTTAATAATATTTTGGACTCGCTTGAATAATATGGTTACCTTGCTGATTGGTATGCATTAATATGAATTGACAGTACAAAAATATTTAAGATTACTTGGGGTGAGTGAGCTGTGGGATTACTGAAATCTTGTTCTTAATACATTTTAGGGATTAATATGGTTTAAATTACATCTGATTAATTTTTATGGTGGCAAAACAGGCTATTCTCTGTGCATGTATAGGTTGTGGCGTATGTGTATGTATGTATGTATGTGCGTCTGTTGATTTGGAAACAAGTCAGCTGATTTGCATAGCAACATTAGGATATTTTGAGGTTTGGGAATGATTAACCAACGAATATAGTGGCTAGGATCCAGCTGAGTTGCTAGATGGAAGAATCGCGGTGCGATATTTGGGCAGCTATTTGATGGATGTGAGGACAGTTGACTAGCCTATGAACACAGCTGCTAATCCGCTGAGCTGCCAGATGTACTGCAACTACTTGTGGACAACAGTACGATATATAGCATTAGCTATAGCATTTCATAATTGCTGTTGTGTATAAAACTAGAATGTGTGCTATTTATTATAAACTATTATTGTAAACTGATATTGGAAGTGTGGTCCCTTGATTGTTTTAAGCATAGGTTTGACATATATATGAATGACATTGGGTGGATATATATATATATATATATATATATATATATATATATATATATATATATATATATATATATATATATATATATATATATATATATATATATATATAGGAGCTACGTCGTATAGGCTAATAGGCCTTCTGCAGTTACCTTTATTCTTATGTTTAGCTCATCTGCTATGCTGCCTGTGATGAAGTTAGGTAAGCTGGGGGATGGATAGTCTAGCTATTTTTTGAATAATAATATTTAATATATAATATATAGATAAGTAGCATGCCAAGGCCTCATTGCACATCTTGTGACGTCACTCGTAGTTGAAAAGTCAGGTTACCTTGAGATCTTGAGATGATTTCGGGGCTTTAGTGTGCCTGCGGCCCGGTCTTCGATCAGGCCTCCACCCCCAGGAAGCAGCCCGTGACAGCTGACTAACACCCAGGTACCTATTTTGCTGCTGGGTAACAGGAGCATAGGGTGAAAGAAACTCTGCCCATTGTTTCTCGCCGGCACCGGTTGGTGTTGGCCTTGACACACATCTGTTAATTTGAGACCATATTTTATCCCTACACTGGGACAGCTTTCGTGACCTCATGCGTCACTAAAACAAAGGATCTTATCACTATAGAATGCATTTGTTAATTATAGGTCAGGTTAGGTTGGTTTGGTAGGACTGATGACGTGAATAACAAAAAATATGATCAATGAGCAAAAATACGAGCAAAAGGCATCAGAGAAACACTACAAGGCATCAGAGCTTCGCCTGTGATGACACTTACAGAGAACAGTTGAGCTATTGAGAGATATTAAGAGAACGAGCTAATGAGAGGTGGATACCCTCCCTGGACCACTTGGGAGGCTAAGAGCAATGTATTCATTGGTGAATCAAACCGCACTGGGGATGAGAACGTCAGAATGAAGGTAACTGCAGGAGGCCTATTTCAAAACTTGCAAAGCAGCTTCTACTCAATGTAGTTCATATATATGTAGACTGAAGGAGTATTTTGAATTGTTATATGCTACAGTAGAGTGTGGTGGGCATGTTTTTGAGTGATTGCAAGATGTACACAGGACTAGCAGTGACGGAGGAATTAAATAATAATGAGTGTTGGTTTAGCCTGTTTTTTTTTAAATTACATAATATATATTTGCACGTACTTGGGAATACTACTGAATTCCTGTTGAAGTCTCCATGTCTGGGGGTCTGTTTCATACGAAGGGGAGATAGTGGATTTTCATTTTATTTCCCTATGCTCAATAAAGGATCCTCGAGGAAAGATTTACAAAGCTTAAGGGGGACGATAGAACAGTTTTGGAAAAGTTGTTTAATGTCAACCAATATTTTTTGACTAGTTGTATATAAAAAGTGCTGAAATTGTCCCAAGTTTCAGTACTGCAGCGTGAATAGAAAGGGAGATTTTTTTTCAACGTTTTTTACACATTTTCAAGTCTACACTTCAGAACACACGTTTCAGATATAATTATTCTGTGACACTTTTCTGACACATTAGCATATAATAAAGGTTCGCTAGTTAGATAATTTCCAAAACATCTTTAGTTTTCCTAATACAAATTTTCAAAGTTCCCCCCAAAAATTATGCAAATATGGCATGTTTATTGCTATTATAAAATCAATAAATGAACTTAGAGAAAAAAGCTGTCTACCAAATGTAGAGATATGCCCTCCACATATACTGTGTAAGTTTCGTGTAAATTAAATAAAAAGTGAAAAAGTTTTGTAAACGTTTATGTTAATTGAAAAAAAACTGCAAATAATAAAGTCTAAGGTTCTAAAATCTGTGGCTGAGGTTGACATCAACCAATTTCCTCCAAAATTGGCATCCTTACAGATAGGCTTACGTGCAGTCAGGTGTATAAGTTTTATGCAAATCGTCCGAAAAAAAAAAATTGAAAAAAAATCATTTTTTTTAACTTAAATTTTTTTCCAATTAAACTAATTATAATATTTGTTTAATATATCCTATTGTGATAGCAGAGTCATAGCTATGATTTCAGTTGACACTTTTGTTTGATAATCGTTTTTGACCATTTTGGCATAATTTTCACACCTACTTCAATATTTTTTTCTCCCTTCCTATTTATGCTAGGATGCTGAAACTTGGACCAGATGAAACACTTTTCATATAGAACTTGTCAAATAAGTTTGATTGAAATAGAACGAGTTTTCATTTATTGCATTTTTGGAACCAAACTCCCCCATTACATTATCTAGAAAGGCGAAGAATTAGGGGTTGCCATGATAGAGGTGTGTGAGTGGATGAATGGACATAACAAAGGGAGATATTAATAGCCTATTAAAAATATCAGCACGAGACAGAACATGAAACAATGGGTATAAATCGGATAAGTTTTAGATGTAGGAAAAGACCTGGGTAAATACTGGCTTGGTAGCAGGGATGAATGCTGAGATACATGATAGTTCATGCACTGTGTTGCTCCCTCCTTGTTTCATATGAATAAGAGATAGTGGATTTCATCAATTTTTAAGCTCAATAAACGATCCTCGGCTGGACACTATATATATAAACTTAAAAATAAGTATGGTTGGGAATAAATACACCATAATAGATAACGGTCTTATACAAGGAAGATGAACTGGGTGACCATATGCAGGCGATGAGTCACAATAACGTGGCTGAAGTATGTTGACCAGACCACACACTAGAAGTTGAAGGGACGACGACGTTTCGGTCCGTCCCTTCAACTTCTAGTGTGTGGTCTGGTCAACAAAATGAACTGGGTGACGATGAGACACACTCATTGACCATTAGCGATGTCTGTGTAGGGTCACCGAGGTAAGGCAAAACACACGAGACAGAGCCCGGCCTTTAATCCCCTTGAACAAAATGGTAGGGGCCTAGGAGGGAACCTTTTAATCTAACATTTTGGAAAATTACATATGACGGTCGGGAGCAGACGATAAATGAATGAAAATATTATTAGGAGACTAAGAGATACCAACGAAAAAAAAATTAAAAACATACCCTGGGCCAAATGACTGCAGGCGGAAAAAATTAAAAAACCAGTGCGCCAAATCGCTGCAGTTGGAAAAAGCAAAATTGCAGCGATTTAGGGCCATTTGGTTTTTATGGAAAGGCGGCCTTTTACTCCCCTCGCCATAAATATCGAAAATGGGAATAAATATACCATATCAGAACACGGTCTTATCCAGGGAAGATGAAGACTGGATGACGTCATTGACCATTAGCAATGTCTGTGCAGGGTCACCGGGGTAACGAAATTTTAGTGAGACAGAAGCCTGCAGTTTAAGCCCCTTGAGCGAAATAGTAGGGAACTGTTTTAATTAACCTTTTTGGGAAATGATATATGATGGACGGGAACGAATGGTAAATGAATGAAAATATAAGGGGACTAAGAGATACCGACGAAAAAAAATGAAAAACACCCCATGTGTCAATGCCAGAGGTGGAGGGAAAAATCGTAAACACCCCTGCGCCATAGACAGGCAGAGGGGAAAAATGAAAATAGACGGTCTACGGGGCCATTTCCACTACTCTTGGATTCCAAGGGCCCCCTGCTTGGACGCACTCCATGGGGTCCCTGCTCGGACGCACTCCATGGGGTCCCTGCTCGGACGCACTCCAGGGGGTCCCTGCTCGTACGCACTCCAAGGGGCCCCCCCCTCCTCGGACAGGGAGACGCACTTCAGGGCTCCCTGCATAGACGCACTCCAGAGGGGTCCCCTGCTCGGAGGGGGAGACACACTTCAGGTGCCCCTGCTCGGACGTGGACACGCACTCCAAGGGCCCCTGCTCGGACGGAGAGACACACTCCAGGGGCCCTGCTCGGACGGGGAGACGCACTTTAGGGGCCCCTGCTCGGACGGAGAGACGCACTCCAGGGGCCCCTGCTCGGACGGAGAGACGCACTCCAGGAGCCCCTGCTCGGACGAGCTCGAGGGGCCCTGCTCCGAGGGGAAGACGCACTCCAGGGGCCCTGCTCGGACGGGGAGACGCACTCCAGGGGCCCCCCTGCTCGGACGGGGAGACACACGCCAGGGACCCCTGCTCGGACGTGGAGACGCACTAAAGGGGCCCCTGCTCGGACGGAGAGACGCACTTTAGGAACCCCTCCTCGGACGCACTCCAGGGGCCCTGTTCGGACAGGGAGACGCACTCCAGGGGCCCCTGCTCGGATGGGAGACACACTTCAGGGGCCCCTGCTCGGACGTGGAGACGCACTCCAGGGACCCTGCTCGGACGGAGAGACGCACTCCAGGAGCCGCTGCTCGGACGAGCTCCAGGGGCCCTACTCGGACGGAAGACGCACTCCAGGGGCCCCTGCTCGGACGGGGAGACACTCCAAGGGGCCCTGCTCGGACGGGGAGACGCACTCCAGGAGCCCCCCTGCCGGACGGGGAGACGCACGCAGGGACCCCTGCTCGGACGTGGAGACGCACTAAAGGGGCCCCTGCTCGACGGAGAGACGCACTTTAGGAACCCCTCCTCGGACGCACTCCAGGGCCCTGTTCGGACAGGGAGACGCACTCCAGGGGCCCATGCTCGGAATGGGAGACACACTTCAGGGGCCCCTGCTCGGACGGGGAGACGCACTCCAGGGCCCCTGCTCGGACGGAAAGACGCACTCCAGGAGCCGCTGCTCGGACGCACTCCAGGGGCCCTTACTCGGACGATGAGACGAACTCCAGGGGGCCCTGGCTCGGACGGGGAGACGCACTCCAGGGTACCTGCTCGGACTGGGCGATGCACTCCAGGAGCCCCTGCTCGGACGGAGAACGCACTCAAGGAGCCCTGCTCGGACGCACTCCAGGGGCCTTGCTCGGACGGGGAGCCCCACTCCAGGAGCCCTGCTCGGACGCATCCAGGGGCCCTGCTCGGACGGGAAACGCACTCTAGGGGCCCCTGTTCGCACGTGGAGACGCACTCCAGGGGTCCCTGCTAGGACGGGGAGACGCACTCCAGGGGCACCTGCTCGGATGGGAGACGCACTCCAGGGGCCCCTGTTCGGACGGGAAGACGCACTCCAGGAGCCCCTGCTCGGAGGGGAGACACACTCCAGGGGCCCTGCTCGGACGCACTCTAGGAGCCTACTCGGGCGGGGAGACACACTTCAGGGGCCCCTGCTCGGACGGGGAGNTCTAAGTGTAGGCAAGGTGAGGTTCTTGTCCAAGTGTAGGCAAGGTGAGGTCTGGGTCCAAGTGTAGACAAGGTGAGGTCTGGGTCTAAGTGTAGGCAAGGTGAGGTCTAGGTCTAAGTGTAGGCAAGGTGAGGTCTTGTCCAAGTGTAGGCAAGGTAAGGTCTTGTCCAAGTGTAGGCAAGGTGAGGTCTAGGTCTAAGTGTAGGCAAGGTGAGGTCTTGTCCAAGTGTAGGCAAGGTGAGGTCTTGTCCAAGTGTAGGCAAGGTGAGGTCTTGTCCAAGTGTAGGCAAGGTGAGGTCTGGGTCTAAGTGTAGGCAAGGTGAGGTCTGGGTCTAAGTGTAGGCAAGGTGAGGTCTGGGTCTAAGTGTAGGCAAGGTGAGGTCTTGTCCAAGTGTAGGCAAGGTGAGGTCTTGTCCAAGTGTAGGCAAGGTGAGGTCTTGTCCAAGTGTAGGCAAGGTGAGGTCTAGGTCTAAGTGTAGGCAAGGTGAGGTCTTGTCCAAGTGTAGGCAAGGTAAGGTCTTGTCCAAGTGTAGGCAAGGTGAGGTCTAGGTCTAAGTGTAGGCAAGGTGAGGTCTTGTCCAAGTGTAGGCAAGGTGAGGTCTTGTCCAAGTGTAGGCAAGGTGAGGTCTGGGTCTAAGTGTAGGCAAGGTGAGGTCTGGGTCTAAGTGTAGGCAAGGTGAGGTCTGGGTCTAAGTGTAGGCAAGGTGAGGTCTTGTCCAAGTGTAGGCAAGGTGAGGTCTTGTCCAAGTGTAGGCAAGGTGAGGTCTGGGTCTAAGTGTAGGCAAGGTGAGGTCTGGGTCTAAGTGTAGGCAAGGTGAGGTCTGGGTCTAAGTGTAGGCAAGGTGAGGTCTTGTCCAAGTGTAGGCAAGGTGAGGTCTGGGTCTAAGTGTAGGCAAGGTGAGGTCTGGGTCTAAGTGTAGGCAAGGTGAGGTCTAGGTCTAAGTGTAGGCAAGGTGAGGTCTGGGTCTAAGTGTAGGCAAGGTGAGGTCTTGTCCAAGTGTAGGCAAGGTGAGGTCTTGTCCAAGTGTAGGCAAGGTGAGGTCTTGTCCAAGTGTAGGCAAGGTGAGGTCTAGGTCTTAGTGTAGGCACATGAACTATCATGTATATTGAGATGATACATGATAGTTCATGCTCTGTGTTGCTCTCCTCTTGTTTCATACGAATAAGAGATAGTGGATTCACTATCAGGGAGGAAGGAGATGCCATTCCTACTAACGACGCCATATTAGCAGCGTGCAAGAGAGAGGTGCCATTACAAGGAACTTTTAAACATTGGAGGAACATTGCAAGGTCATTTTATTCGCTCCTACCACCACGAGAGCGGAGCCACGTTATTTTGGCACATAAAGGCAGTGTCCTGGAACTAATTAATTCTCCGGCCCGTAGTTGACATCATAGCAACAGCAGTTTCAAGACGGAGGACTGGAATCGTTCCCTAGACCAACGGACACTTGGCCCGGCAACTATTAATTACTTTTTGTTTAACACTGTGATCATATGTTATTATTTAGGCTAGTTGTCGTTATGCCATTTATTTACAACAAAAATCCAGTACGTTTACTCTCTAGCCGTATTCTGCAATTTATATAGGAATATATTTAATTAATGTCTGTAGAAGAATTCTACAGCGTCAGATATAACTTTTAAATCATATAAGGAACATTTCCGTATTATTAGATATATCTTTCATTATTTGCGTAGAAGATTTCCACATTGTAATTGCCTTTCAGCTCCCAAGTCCACGTCACGCAAGGAGCTAGGCTACCCACCTTCACGTGCAACAATTTGCCCGATGCAACACGTCGTCAGTGGAGTGTGGCAACCGATTTCACAACACTCAATTTACAGCTAAGCTGTTAACTTCTTTGAAGTAGACATAATAACTTAGGTACCTTAATGATCTCCTAATGAGATCAAACTACTAACCTATTGATTTGATTATATATTTTACCATATTACTGTAGTATCTTGTGGTACATTTGCCTCTAATTATTATTACGTAATCCATTCAATTTTTAGCCATATTTAGTTACTTCAGTGAAGAACCAGCACTGAAATAATGTTTGGGATATATTAATCTTTTGGCATGTAACTCCCCATTTTGGGTGAGTGAATTTGACTCATAATATACAGTCCCTTTAATATTCAATGCATTATTAATTAAGAATATCCGTAGGACACTAGTTCATGGAATTAATATCAAACCACTTGCTCTACCTATTTTCCCCTTTTTCACAAAAAGTGGTGGCCCTTCGTTGCTACTGAAAATAGTATCAATTTAAATGAATTACATGAGTCAAGTTTTCCAACACCATGGGCAAATGCCTGCAGGGGAAAAAATCGAAAACACCCCTGCGCCATAGACCAGCAGGGGGGGGGGGATGAAAATTGCCGGTTTACGGGACCATTTCCACTAGGTAAGTTTCCATTCGAGGTAAGGGGGGTCTAACCCCCCTAGTTATGGGTTAGGAAAAGGAAAATTGGGTTATGGTAATTGTATAGTTTTAATGAGTCATATCCCTTCCTGAAAAATATGTTGTAAAATGGTGTTCAGAGCCAGGTGTATAAGGTTAGGTTAAGGATTGTTAGGTTGAAGTGATGTAGAGAAAATTCCCATTTTAATGACACATTTTCCATTAACTCTCAGGTAATAGTGGTTAGGTTGGGGATGGGTTGTATTGATGTGAAAAAAAACATGGCTAAAATAATATATGCAATATTGAGCCAAGACCAATGTATCAGAGGTTTGGTCCAGGGCGGTTGGGTTGATACATAAACAACACTTTCCTCCCATAAATACGATACATTTGAAGTTAGGTAAAGGGAGGTTAGGCGCAGGGTGGCTGAGTTGATGTGTAAAAACAAAACACTTACCCAACAATATAACTACAATATAGAACATAAATGCAAGTTAATAGGCGAGGGGCAGTTAAGTTCATATTAAAAAAACATCACTTTTCTATGAATATGGTTACAATGATTAACAAAGGTCCAAGCAGGTTAGGCACAGTGCGGTTAGGTTCATATCCAGAACTTCACTTTTTTAAGAATATAGATACAATATTCAACAAAGCTCCAAGACTCCTGCAGGTTAGGCACAGGCACTTAGGTTTATATACGAAATCAACACTTTTTGAGTATATGTCGTATCAGAGGTTAGGTCGAAGGTGGTTGAGTTGTGGTAATATGAGGAAAATACATAGTAACAATACACTCCTAATAACAATATATAGAAAAATTAGCTGTAATCCAGGGTGGAATGGAAGTTGGAAGTAGAGAGTAACAGCACTAACAGTCAACTCGTGCTCTGGATGTGATGTGCAGAGGTACATTTAGTAGAATTTGGGGGGGTTTTGGTTTAATACAATTAGGATAAATTTAGTGGAATTGATACACATTGGGATAATTTGGATGAATTTACTTAATGTTGTGTTAGGTTAGGTCTGGTTTGGTAGGATTGATGATAGTAAACTAATCTGGAAATTGAAATAGCCAGTCGGACACAGCACCAGCTCTATGAAATGGGCTTTGGAATTGGAAATGTTGAGCCAAGATTGGAAGTTTATATTTGGATGTTTAGACGAAATGGGTGAAAATGTGGTGAAATGGGCTTTGGCTATGATACACAACATTGGGTATATTCAGTGGTGTCTGCTGCCTGGTGGGAGGTAGACGTGTTCCTCCACACTCTTCGTTTTTGCACGTGGCTGCTACAGCTGGATATTGTGAATGTGTCCTTGATTGTTGACAGTGTCTTTAAGTGTCAAGGAAATGGCAGAGGCGGTATGCCTAAGTGATAGTGAGGAGGACAGAAGATGATACCAGGCCGTTTGAAGTAGTAGTGAACAGAAATAAAAGGCGAAATATTCAGACAGCGAGACAGTGAAAGTGAAGATGAAATAACAAGAGACCAAAAAATAAAGCCCTATTCACAGCAGGACGCACGAGAAGCAATTTGTTACGGCCACAATGGGTCGCACCGGGTTCTTTTCTGGTGGTACTAAAGTTTGGGTATCCGGCCCAAAGTAAGTAGTGGCTTTCAAGAGGTGAGCTCGGTAATGCAAGTAAAACAAAGGGAGGTTGTATTGAATACTACACTTCATAAAATGTCAATATATTTACATATGATAGCTTTTTCCATCACCTCATAAATAATCCTAACAAAGTATTAGTACACCTAATATGTACAGAAGTGTCTTATGGAAACACTAAGCGCTCTTCGATGCTGGCGATCCAGTCTTGTAAGCTATCATGTTTCCTCATCGTAGTACTATCCTTAGCAGGTACCGGGAAACAACAATGAGTCTACCCTGGCCACGGGCCAGCCAAACCACAGTCTCACTAAGTGCTTCCTTGTGAAGGCCCCACAATCACAGTCCAGCCTGGCGCTGGCAGATACCAATCAGCCTCGCGCTGCTGGGCCACTTAACGTGCAAATACTAGGGTAGCGAGCCCTAGGCAGGAGCTTCGTGCAACTTGCTGGTTACTTCCTCTTCAGCACCTTAGTCAGTCGTCTCTTCTACTAGCCAGCCCCGGGTACGGCGAATCCCGTCACTGCCACTCCACAGGCAGACAGTAGAACACTTCACAGTTCTCTTCGGTGGCGGCTCACTGCTTCCGTAAAGCAGACTGGGTGTAGAGACTTGGCTGCCCTGGGTAGACTGACTATCCTTGCATCACAGCAGCCCTATTTTCACCACGAACATTGTTCCTCTTTGCCCAAACAACACTATCATTGTTAAGAAGCAGATAATCAGGATCCAAATAAGTTGGATACTTAAACACTATGACCTTGGTGTGTATCATACCTTCTCCGGAGTAACCATCACAATATTCTCAAACACATCCGTCGTTAGGTGTTCCACGGCCTTCTCTGTCCCAACTGTTATGTAGGGCCGGTGAGCACCCTCCTTGAAGAGTGGTTCATATTCAAAACGCTCCTTAGCCAGACGAACCATCCACTCCAGCCTTTGATGGAAGTTCAGTTGGCAGTTTGTGGGAAATAACAGCCTCTTCCTTCTATTAAATTGTGTTATGGGCTCGTCACCCTTGTCAGGGGGTAGGGTGGCAGTTTTAGCGCCATCTACGAGTCCACACCCGTACTGCCCCAGAATTGTATGTAAAATGGACGACGCCATCTAGTGGTGGCAGGAAGATACCGGCAAGAGGAACTAGATTCCTATCCTAGTTAGCTCAAGAACTAGCTGGTGCTGACCTCTAGTGAGGTGGCGCTTAGACAATCAGCGCCATCTATTGAAGGAAGAGATGTATGTCTATGTCAGCGTACGTAAGTGTTGTTTCCTATGTCCCAGTGTACTGATGACGTGTCTGTATTCACAGAAGGTCGACG
>WNGS01166020.1:3553-14275 GCA_020271785.1 Procambarus virginalis | reverse complement strand
TAGGGTACAGTGAAGGTGTAGGGTAAATGAAAGTGTAGGGTACAGTGAAGGTGTAGGGTACAGTTAAGGTGTAGGGTAACAATGAAAGTGGAGGGTACAGTGAAGGTGTAGGGTACAATGAAAGTGTAGGGACAGTGAAGGTGTAGGGTACAGTGAAGGTGTAGGGTACAATGAAAGTGTAGGGTACAATGAAGTTGTAGGGTACAGTGAAGGTGTAGAGTACAGTGAAGGTGTAGGGTACAATGAAAGTGTAGGGTACAATGAAGGTGTAGGGTACAGTGAAGGTGTAGGGTACAATGAAAGTGTAGGGTACAGTGAAGGTGTAGGGTACAATGAAAGTGTAGGGTACAATGAAGGTGTAGGGTACAATGAAGGTGTAGGTGCAGTGAAGGTGTAGGGTACAATGAAGGTGTAGGGTACAGTGAAGGTGTAGGGTACAGTGAAGGTGTAGGGTACAATGAAGGTGTAGGGTACAGTGAAGGTGTAGGGTACAATGTAGGTGTAAGGTACAGCGAAGGTGTAGGGTACAGTGAAGGTGTAGAGGTACAGTGAAGGTGTAGGTTTACAGTGAATGTGTATGGTTACAGTGAGGGTGTATGGTTACAGTGAAGGTGTAGTACAGTGAATGTGTAGAGTTACAGTGAAGGTGTAGTGGTTCAGTGTAGGTTAGGGTTATAATGAGGTTATATGGTTACAGTGAAGGGTTGTAGGTACAGTGAAGGTGAAGGTGTAGGGTAACAGTGAGGTGTAGGGTACAGTAAGGTGTAGGGTACAGTGAAGGTGAAGGTGAGGGTAACAGTGAAGGTGTAGGGGTACAGTGATGATAAAGGGTACAATGAAGGTGTAGGGGTACAATGAACGTGTAGGGTTACAGTGAAGATGAAGGAATAGGGTAACAATGAAGGTGTAGGGGTGCAGTGAAGAAGTAGGGTACAGTGAAGGTGTAGGCGTAACAATGAAGGTGTAGGTACAGTGAAGGTGTAAGGTACAGTGAAGGTGTAGGGTACAGTGAAGGTGTAGGGGTATATGAAGGTGTAGGGTAACAGTTAAGGTCTAGGGTACAGTGAAGGTGTAGGTAACAGTGAAGGTGTTGGGTTACAGTGAACGTGTTGGGTACAGTGAAGGTGTAGGTACAGTAAAGGTCTAGGATACAATGAAGGTGAAGGTGTAGGGAACAGTGAAGGTGTAGGGTACAGTGAAGGTGTAGTGTAGCAGTGAAGGTGTAGAGTTACAGTGAGGGTGTAGGGTACAGTGAAGGTGTAGGGTTACAGTGAAGGTGTAGGGAACAGTGAAGGTGTAGGGTTACAGTGAAGGTGTAGGTACAGTGATGATGAAGGGTGCAGTGAAGGTGTAGGGTACAGTGAAGCTGTAGGTACAGGGGTACACAGTGAAGGTGTAGGGTTACAGTGAAGGTGTAGGGTACAGTGAGGTGTATGGTTACAGTGAAGGTGAAGGGTACAGTGAAGGTGTAGGGTACAGTGAAGGTGTTGAGTTACAGTGAAGGTGTAGGGTACAGTGAAGGTGTAGGGTTACAGTGAAGGTGTAGGGTACAGTGAAGGTGTAGGGTTACAGTGAAGGTGTGGGGTACAGTGAAGGTGTAGGGTACAGTGAAGATGTAGAGTACAGTGAAAAGGTATAGGTACAGTGAGGGTGTAGGTTACAGTGAAGGTGTAGGGTTACAGTGAAGGTGTAGGGTACAGTGAAGGTGAAGGGTACAGTGAAGGTGTAGGGTACAGTGAAGGTGAAGGGTACAGTGAAGGTGTAGGGTTACAGTGAAGGTGTGGGGTTACAGTGAAGGTGTAGGGTTACAGTGAAGAGTTAGGGTTACAGTGAAGGTGTAGGGTACAGTGAAGGTGTAGGGTTACAGTGAAGGTGTAGGGTACAGTGAAGGTGTAGGGTACAGTGAAGGTGTAGGGTTACAGTGAAGGTGTAGGGTACAGTGAAGGTGTAGGGTTACAGTGAAGGTGTAGGGTACAGTGAAGGTGTAGGGTACAGTGAAGGTGTAGGTACAGTGAAGGTGTAGGGTACAGTGAAGGTGTAGGGTACAATGAAGGTGTAGGGTACAGTGAAGGTGTAGGGTACAGTGAAGGTGTAGGGTACAGTGAAGGTGTAGGGTACAATGAAGGTGTAGGGTACAGTGAAGGTGTAGGGTACAGTGAAGGTGTAGGGTACAATGAAGGTGTAGGGTACAGTGAAGGTGTAGGGTACAGTGAAGGTGTAGGGTACAATGAAAGTGTAAGGTACAGTGAATGTGTAGGGTACAATGAAGGTGTAGGGTACAATGAAAGTGTAGGGTACAGTGAGGTGTAGGGTACAATGAAGGTGTAGGGTACAGTGAAGGTGTAGGGTACAGTGAAGGTGTAGGGTACAATGAAAGTGTAGGGTACAATGAAGGTGTAGGGTACAGTGAAGGTGTAGGTACAGTGAAGGTGTAGGGTACAATGAAGGTGTAGGGTACAGTGAAAGTGTAGGGTACAAGTGAAGGTGTAGGGTACATGAAGGTGTAGGGTACAGTGAAGGTGTAGGGTACAATGAAGGTGTAGGGTACATGAAGGTGTAGGGTACAGTGAAGGTGTAGGGTACAGTGAAGGTGTAGGGTACAATGAAAGTGTAGGGTACAGTGAAGTGTAGGGTACAGTGAAGGTGTAGGTACAGTGAAGGCGTAGGGTACAGTGAAGGTGTAGAGGTACAGTGAAGGTGTAGGGTTACAGTGAATGTGTAGGGTTACAGTGAGGGTGTATGGTTACAGTGAAGGTGTAGGGGTACAGTGAATGTGTAGAGTTACAGTGAAGGTGTAGTGGTTCAGTGTAGGTGTAGGGTTATAATGAAGTTATATGGTTACAGTGAAGGTTGTAGGGTACAGTGAAGGTGAAGGTGTAGGGTAACAGTGAAGGTGTAGGGTACAGTAAAGGTGTAGGGTACAGTGAAGGTGAAGGTGTAGGGTAACAGTGAAGGTGTAGGGGTACAGTGATGATGAAGGGTACAATGAAGGTGTAGGGGTACAATGAACGTGTAGGGTTACAGTGAAGATGAAGGAATAAGGTAACAATGAAGGTGTAGGGGTGCAGTGAAGAAGTAGGGTACAGTGAAGGTGTAGGGTACAATGAAGGTGTAGGGTACAATGAAAGTGTAGGGTACAATGAAGGTGTAGGGTACAATGAAAGTGTAGGGTACAGTGAAGGTGTAAGGTACAGTGAAGGTGTAGGGTACAGTGAAGGTGTAGGGGTATATTGAAGGTGAAGGTGTAGGGTAACAGTTAAGGTCTAGGGTACAGTGAAGGTGTAGGGTACAGTGAAGGTGTTGGGTTACAGTGAACGTGTTGGGTACAGTGAAGGTGTAGGGTACAGTAAAGGTCTAGGATACAATGAAGGTGAAGGTGTAGGGAACAGTGAAGGTGTAGGGTACAGTGAAGGTGTAGTGTAGCAGTGAAGGTGTAGAGTTACAATGAGGGTGTAGGGTTACAGTGAAGGTGTAGGGTACAGTGAAGGTGTAGGGTTACAGTGAAGGTGTAGAGTACAGTGAAGGTGTAGGGTTACAGTGAAGGTGTAGGGTACAGTGAAGTTGTAGGGTTACAGTGAAGGTGTGCGGTTACAGTGAAGGTGTAGGGTACAGTGAAGATGTAGAGTACAGTGAAGAGGTAGGGTTACAGTGAGGGTGTATGGTTACAGTGAAGGTGTATGGTTACAGTGAAGGTGTAGGGTTACAGTGAAGGTGAAGGGTGCAGTGAAGGTGTAGGGTACAGTGAAGGTGTAGGGTACAGTGAAGGTGTAGGGTTACAGTGAAGGTGTAGGGTTACAGTGAAGGTGTAGGGTACAGTGAAGGTGTAGGGTTACAGTGAAGGTGTGGGGTTACAGTGAAGGTGTAGGGTACAGTGAAGGTGTAGGGTACAGCGAAAGTGTAGGGTTACAGTGAAGGTGTAGGGTTACAGTGAAGGTGTAGGGTTACAGTGAGGGTGTATGGTTACAGTGAAGGTGTAGGGTTACAGTGAAGGTGTAGGGTTACAGTGAAGGTGTAGGGTTACAGTGAGGGTGTATGGTTACAGTGAAGGTATAGGGTTACAGTGAAGGTGAAGGGTTACAGTGAAGGTGTAGAGTTACAGTGAAGAAGTAGGGTTACAGTGAAGGTGTAGGGTTACAGTGAAGGTGTAGGGTTACAGTGAGGGTGTAGAGTTACAGTGAAGGTGTAGGTTACAGTGAAGGTGCAGGTTTACATAACCTAACCTACCCTCATCTTACATAACCTAACCTAACCTAACCTAACCTAACCTGGTTAGGTTAGGTTAGGTTAGGTTAGGTTAGGTTAGGGTTAGGTTAGGTTAGGTTAGGTTAGGTTAGGTTAGGTTAGGTTAGGTTAGGTTAGGGAGCCGGTCGGCCGAGCGGACAGCACGCTGGACTTGTGATCTTGTGGTCCTGGGTTCGATCCCAGGCGCCGGCGAGAAACAATGGGCAGAGTTTCTTTCACCCTATGCCCCTGTTACCTAGCAGTAAAACAGGTACCTGGGTGTTAGTCAGCTGTCACGGGCTGCTTCCTGGGGGTGGAGGCCTGGTCGAGGACCGGGCCGCGGGGACACTAAAAAGCCCCGAAATCATCTCAAGATAACCTCAAGAAGATAACCTAACGAATCCTATCCTAACCTAAAATAACCTAAGCTTACGTAACCTACCCTACCCTAGGTTACCTATTCTAACCTAACATAACTTCCCCTTACCTAAAATACCCTAACCTATCGTTTCCTAATATACCATCACGAACTCTAGCCTAAACACTCCTTCCAGAGCATGGAATGATGACTTTGCTTCTTAACTTGAAGAAGATTTTAACTGGGCTGATAAATGTTGAAATGAACATAAATTGTCTCAGAGTCAGCAGAGCCAGGTGTATTGCACAGCCAGGTGTTCCAGATGCCGGAAAACCCGACACCATTTACTAGTATTTAATACAATAGGCAAATAATATTGCTGCTGTTATGTGATAAATAAATTAACTCAAAGAAGACGTGGGACGGTGGAAATTTCCTCCCGTCGAAAATGAGATATCGTTGCCACATGTCATCATTAAATTCACCACGTAATATTTGGAATCATTCTTAATACATCAGTCTCTGAACAGTAAACATTCTAAAACCATTTCCCAACTTAACTATCAACTTAATCAACTTAATTATCAGTACTAAAATCGAGTATATTTGGGCCTTCTAACCACTTCATGCCATCTGGACAGCACAACCAAGACCTTAGTCGAGAGGACCACAGAGGGAGTCGCCATTTAATTTCCAACGCAACAAGTCTTGCTGGAGCAGAACAGCTCTATAATTTACCCTTGGACCGTGTTACGGAGAGTAAAGTGTTTCCATTATGAACACAATTACGTCTTCTACAAGGGAAGTGTTTTACCGAAACCCGTTTATTATCATCTTAGTGCTTTCCTGACTAGATAAGTTTGTAGATATATATAGTGAAGCCGATTAGAATACTCACCAGCGACAAAACCCCTGAACCTAGATTCACGAAGCTCCATGTATTTCTTCGTAAGCAAGTTTGCTACGAAGGTTCCTAAGTATGCCCTAAAAAGATGCTTAGGTGCAATTCAGGTAGGTCCACTTAGGAAGATATTTGGGTTCTGGGTCTGGTTCACCTGCGTGCCGCTAGAGGTCTCTACTGTGTTTCGTTTGGCCAATCAGAGAGCAGGCAACATTCATCATATTGAAGATTTAGCGCTGGCTTATCGGAGCTCTACTGCCTCCTATTTACGTCGAATTTTCTTATAAAATTTGTATATTTCGAAGTAAAACTATGTTTTTTCAACTTCTACAACCAGCACCGACATTGTAAACAAATATTTTACATTTGTTGTTTACCTACGTAAGTCTAAGAGATACTGTGTAGCTGTCCTTGTTGCTCGGAAGATGCGCTGATAATTATTGTATATATTTACTGAATTTACCCAAGGGCCACTAACTATCTAGTGGCCTCGAAAAGGACAGAAAGCCGGCGGCTTGTTAAAGGGCCCGTCAATTGTCTTAATGATGTTTTTTAGCTGGAATTTGACATTTACGGCTTCAGCGGGTAAGCGGTTCCATGGGTTTATAACCCTTTTGGTGGAAAAAAACATCCGTTTTCAGTCCTACTTGAGAGAATTACTACTACTGCAGAAGTCTTGAAGTCACTTCAAGACTCCGCTCCAATACAGAAACATCAAGAAATATGGGCCAATAGGCCTTCTGCAGTTCTATTTGTACCCAACTTCTATATCCATTATTCTGTGTTGTGTGTTTTGTTGAAAGTTTGTTTTTCACCCCACTATTGTATTACATCACCTCACCCAAATGCAGGTATAAGAGCCAATGTTGTTTCAGGCATAAGTTGTGTGTTGATAAACTAAAGTCTTTGAAAATGTAATAAGTTTTACGAAACGCGCTCAAGTGTCGCGTCAGACTAGAAATGAAAATGAATTTTGGAGAATTGATTTTTCATTTACCGTCACCAGTAAAAAGAACCATATGGAAAATCGAGAAAATTCGTGTTAGAATTATTAATCTTACTTTTTCGGTCATATTCAATAATATATGTCTACAGGAAAGACTGCTACCAAAATATACCAATATATATATATATATATATATATATATATATATATATATATATATATATATATATATATATATATATAACTTTTTTAGACACTCCACCCACCAGGGGACTCGAACACTGGCCAACGAGCTGGCAGTTGCATGCTGTATCCACTACACTATACTTCAAAGCCATAAGAGAGGTAGGAATTCTGTGGTATTTAACCAACCAGAACTCCAATCCTCTCCCAGGCAATGAGATAGTGTGAGACCTCTGGTGCTTTGTATCGAGCCCTGTTATGTGGGAGAACTCCTTACCTTGAGGATACCTTGAGGTGCTTCCGGGGCTTATCGTCCCCGCGGCCCGGTCATCGACCAGGCCTCCTGGTTGCTGGACTGATCAACCAGGCTGTTGGACGCGGCTGCTCGCAGCCTGACGTATGAGTCACAGCCTGGTTGATCAGGTATCCTTTGGAGGTGCTTATCCAGTTCTCTCTTGAACACTGTGAGGGGTTTGCCAGTTATGTCCCTTATGTGTAGTGGAAGCGTGTTGAACAGTCTCGGGCCTCTGATGTTGATAGAGTTCTCTCTCAGAGTACCAGTTGCACCTCTGCTTTTCAACGGGGGTATTCTGCACATCCTGCCATGTCTTCTGGTCTCATGTGATGTTATTTCTGTGTGCAGGTTTGGGACCAGCCCCTCTAATATTTTCCACGTGTAAATTATTATGTATCTCTCCCGCCTGCGCTCAAGGGAATACAGATTTAGGCTCTTTAGTCGGTCCCAATAGTTTAGATGTTTTACCGAGTGGATTCTAGCAGTAAAGGATCTCTGCACGCTCTCCAGGTCAGCAATTTCACCCGCAGTGAAAGGGGCTGCCATTGTGCAGCAGTACTCCACTCTAGAGAGCACAAGCGTTTTGAAAAGTGTCATCATCGGTATAGCATCTCTAGTGTGAAAAGTTCTTGTTATCCAACCTGTCATTTTTCTTGCAGTTGTGACGGCTACTTTATTGTGTTCTTTAAAGGTAAGGTCTTCCGACATGAGTACACCCAGATCCTTTACATTGCCTTTTCGTTCTATGTTATGATTTGCCTGAGTTTTGTACGTGGTTTCAGTTTTTATATTTTCATTTTTTCCATAGCGCATGAGCTGGAACTTGTCTTCGTTAAACACCATATTATTTTCTGTAGCCCATAGAAAGACCTGATCTACATCTGACTGGAGGTTCGCCGTGTCCTCTATGTTGCCTACTCTCATGAAGATCCTAGTGTCATCTGCAAAGGATGATACAGTGCTATAGGTTGTGTTCTTGTCTATGTCCGATATAAGGATGAGAAAAAGTACTGGAGCAAGCACAGTACCCTGGGGGACTGAGCTCTTAACGGTTGACGGGCTGGATTTTATTTTGTTGACTATTACACATTGGGTTCTGTTGGTCAGGAAATTGTAGATCCATCTGCCTACTTTTCCGGTAATTCCTTTTGAGCGCATTTTATGGGCAATAACACCATGGTCACATTTATCAAAAGCTTTTGCAAAATCTGTGTAAATTACATCAGCGTTTTGTTTGTCTTCCATAGCATCTAATGCCATATCATAGTGGTCCAGCAACTGCGACAGGCAAGAGCGCCCTGTTCTGAAACCATGTTGTCCGGGGTTATGGAGATGCTGTGATTCCATGTATTTTGTGATCTTACTTCTTAGCACTCTCTCAAAAATTTTTATGATGTGCGATGTTAGTGCTATCGGTCTGTAATTTTTTGCCTCTGCCTTATTTCCTCCTTTATGAAGTGGTGCTATCTCTGCTGTTTTTAGTATATCAGGAATAACGCCAGTATCTAGGCTTTGTCTCCACAGAATGTGAAGGGCCTGCGATAGTGGTTTTTTACAGTTCTTGATGAATATGGAGTTCCAAGAATCCGGGCCTGGTGCGGAGTGCATAGGCATACTGTTTATGGCTTCTTCAAAATCCAGTGGGGATAGGGTGACGTCTGATATATGATTTGATGTTGGTATCATATCCATGAAAAATTCATTTGGGTTATCGATCTTTAGTGCGTTTAATGGCTCGCTGAAGACAGAGTCGTATTGCTTCCTCAGTAGCTCGCTCATTTCTTTGTTGTCATCGGTGAAAGTTCCATCTTCCTTTCGCAGGGGCCCGATACTAGATGTGGTTTTTGATCTTGATTTTGCATAGGAGAAAAAATATTTCGGGTTTCTCTCTATTTCACTGATGGCCTTTTGCTCTCTTTCCCTCTCCTGCGTTTTGTATGATTCTTGTAGCTTGAGTTCAATTTTTCCTATTTCGCTACCTAACCTTCTTCGCCGTTCCTGAGATAGGGTGCGACTCTCAAGTTGTACCGCGATTCGTTTTCTTCGCCTATATAGGGAACGACGTTCTCGTTCCAATCTGCATCTCTTCCTCTTTTTTCTTAGGGGGATGCGGTTTGTACATATTTCTAGTGCTACTGAGCTTATTTTTTCCAGGCACTGGTTCAGGTTCGCATTTCCTAGCTGTTCTTCCCAGTTTATTTCTGTGAAGTCCTGGTTTATTTGCTCCCAGTTTATCTGTTTATTATTGAAGTTGAATTTGCTGAAATCTCCTCCACCGGGAATCTGGACTGGTTTTGAAGGTCTATTCCCCATGGTTGTCATAACTTCAATTAAGTTGTGATCTGAGTAACAGGTATTTGTAATCATTATGTTCCTGATCAATTCATCATTATTAGTGAAAATGAGGTCCAGCGTGTTCTCCTTCCTGGTTGGTTCTACTATTTGCTGGTTTAAGGCAAACCTGTCGCACATCCGTAGCAGGTCATTTGCATGTGCCTGTTCATTAAGGCTACTTCCTGGTATTCTTTCTGATATTACTGTATTAGCCAGGTGCTTCCATTTCAGGTGCCGTAGGTTGAAGTCCCCAAGCAGAATGATGTTCGGAGCTGGATTTGTGAGGTTTTCCAAGCAGTGTTCTACTTTCATTAGTTGGTCTTTAAACTGCTGAGGGTTTGCCTCCGGTGACTTATATACAAGGACAATAACTACATTTATAATCTCTATTTTGATTATCAGCACTTCCACCATATCATTCGAGGTGTTTAGCAGCTCAGTACAGATGAGTGTGTCTTTGATGTATAGGCTGACCCCACCCTGAAGCCGGTGTTTCCTATCACATCTGAAAAGATTGTACTCTGAGATCCATATTTCACCATCATGGTAGTCCTTTGTGTGGGTTCCCCCTGGAGTGCGTCTCCACGTCCGAGCAGGGACCCTGGAGTGCGTCTCACGTCCGAGCAGGCCCTCTGGAGTGCGTCTCCCCGTCGAGCAGGGGTCCCCTGGAGTGCAGTCTCCCCGTCCGAGAGGGCCCGGGCGCCGGCGACCCTTGGAGTGCGTCTCCCTGTCCGGGCAGGGCGCCATGGAGTGCGTCTGAGCAGCCCTGAGTGCGTCCGAGCAGGGGACCCTGGTGGTAGCAGGACCTGGGGCGTCTCTCCGTCCGAGCAGGGGCCCCTGGAGTGGTCTCCCCAGTCCGAGCAGCAGAGTCTACCCGTCCAGAGGGCCCTGATCGTCACTGTCCGAGCAGGGGCCCCGGAGTGCGTCTCCTCCGTCCAGCAGAGCCCTCTGTAAGTGCGTCTCCCTGTGCGAGCAGGGGCCCCTGGAGTGCGTCTCCCTGTCCGAGCAGAGGCCCGGAATCTCCCTGAGGGGTTGGTGCGTCTCCACGTCCGAGCAGGGGTCCCCTGGATTTGCGTCTCCCCGTCCGAGCAGGGGCCCCTGAATGCGTCTCCCCGTCCGAGCAGGGGCCCCTGGAGGTGCATCCGAGTAGGGGCCCCTGGAGTGCGCTCCACGTCCAGAGCAGGAGCCCTCCTGGAGTGTTTCTGCACGTCCGAGCGTGCCCTTGAGGCGTTCGAGCAGTCCGGGGTCGTCTCCAGTCGAGCAGGGCCCCATGGAGTCATGTCTCCCCGTCCGAGCAGGGCCCCTGGAGTGCGTCTCCCGTGCGAGCAGGGTCCCCTTGAGAGGTCGGCGGGTCTGGATGCCCCGTCCGAGCAGGGACCCCCTGGAGTGCTACTCCCCGTCCGAGCAGGGTCACCTGGAGTGCGTCTCCGTCCGAGCAGGCCCCTGCTCTAGCGAGCAGGTGGATGCTCCGAGCAGGGGCTCCT